>PVJL010005018.1:0-116432 GCA_004026885.1 Lyroderma lyra
CACAAAACTTATTTCAAAGCCCTTCACAGAAGGTAAGGACACACCTACGCTACAGGCAAAAGAATTCCTTCATCATAACTTCCTCTTGCTGCAGTTTAGACTGACTTCCTTTCCCTGGGACCCGAGGGTATCCAGAAAATTATAGAAAACATCGACTTAATGCTCCTAAAATCTGCAAAATATCAAATGAATGAGGCAATAGACACTCGCGAAGTGTCGTGCATTATATTGCAGAGTAGGGCGGGAGCCGACCCAGCAGCCTATCCCACTAAGCCTGAAACCACCAACGAGGCGCAGAGGAGGTCCCCTATGCACACGGCTGGTCCCCCGTCGAGGTGCTAGGGATTCGCGGAAGCCCGCCTAGCGGGGAGCAGCCCGTTTCCAGGGCGCCAAACGCGTGGGGAAGCAGGGGCCAGCCCAGGTGCTCCCTCGGTCCCCTAGACATTTTCATTGTCATGGGGAAGAACCACAAGTTTTGGTTGTGGTGCCATATTAGTAAGTTATGGTAATTAATATGAAATTGACTTTTGGGCATACACATTAGAATTCACTATTATATAATTATGTCTTGTGTAGAATCATTTCTCTAGAGCTATATGCTTAGAGTACTTCATAATTTTTTTTTTAATTTGTAATCAACATCAAAGAGAAATAGAGTGTGGAAACATGATCATAGAACCCACTAGATGTTTGAATATTTTTACATTTTACTTTGTTTTATTTATTTGGCTTTGATTTCTCTTGAGATAGAATGATTATAAACTTGACTAAAAATATTCTAAATAGTAAAAGCAAAAAATGCTGCACATGGAAATAGACTTGTCCACTGTACCTTTAGGGGTGAAAATGATATATATATTTGAAAGATTCACTCCTTGAAAATAAATTAATACTTTATTCTTCACATAAAACACAAAAAGGCCATTCCTCCTATAATTACTTCAAGAATTTCCTATTAATATGCTGTGTCCAGTTTCACAATAAAATGCAAGAATTCTTTTCCTAGTTTCAACTCATCATTGAAAAGCCTCCCTTTAGATACCACCACCCCATCTATGCTCTTCAAGAATTTGAGTATTGTATCTGAATTATGTTGACACTTGGAGTTCTTAAATAAGAATACCAAGTTTCTTTATGTTTTTCTTTTTAGTATGAAAAGGTTTAATTCTAGTCTTCTCATAATTTAGGGGTAAGAATAACATTACTTCTAAAATCTGAACTTAATGAAATTAAAACTATGCAAATTGTTTATTGGGAGATAATAAAAATTGGATCTTCCTTCACAAGACAAAGACATGTTTACCAAGCATATGTTTACGAGGGCTGCCAAATTACCACAGATGACATGGCTTAAGCAACAAAAACTTTTTTTCTTACAGTTTTGGGATCAGTGTGTCTGCACAGTTGGTTTCTTCTGAAGCCTCTCTCCTTGGGTTGCACGTTTGATTTCTGTGTCCTTACATTGTCTTCCCTCTATGTGTGTCTGCATCCAAATGTCCTCTTATGAGAACACCAGTTGTATTGAATCAGCACTTACCCTAAGAGTTCATTTTAACTCAAATAAAGTTATAGTCTGAGGTAGTGAGGGTTAGGACTTCAAAATGTGACTTTTGACAAGACAAGGGGTGGGGTAGGGGACAAATTAGTCCGTAATTCTCATATTACAAGTAAAGCTTCTAATTTGTAATGTATTTTATTCCTCAACTTCCTTTTTTCTCAAAATGTAGAGTTATTTGGATTGAATCTGCCAGTCAAATATTAAGTTGTGTATGGATACAGTCTGATTTAGATATAAGCTATATATGAGGTTGGGCTGATAACTTTTGCCTCCACTGTAATATTTTTTGTTATATTAGACATATCTGGATATAACTGGTTCTGTGTAGTCACATGGTATCTCTCCTCCATCATTCTTGACCTTGCACACACAGATGCTGACATTTTTTACCCAGTGCACATCGAAATGGAAGAGTATTCAGACATTCAGTTCAAGAAGCATTCTGTTATTGAATTCTTAACAGTGGGAAAAGTTCCTCCAATTTTTTTTGAAATTTTTGAAAAAGAAGGTGAGGACTTTGTAAAGAAGATCATTACAGGTGATGAAACTTGGGTTCATTATTATGACCCCAAGAACAAAAAGCAGTCCATGGAATACCATCATATGGGATCACCTCAGCTGAAAAATTTCAAAACTTAGGCCTTGGTCGTGTTGTCTGATTTTGGAATTCTGACTGTGTTGTTCGTGCAGACTTTCTTGAAAAGGGACAACAATAAGCTCTGATGGTTATATTGAAACTCTCACTGCATTAAAAAGAAGAACCAAACAGATTGGAATAAGAAATGAAACACTTAATACAACAACCCTATTCTTCACACAAGTGTAGCAACAAGGGATGCAGTTGATCATCTGGACTTCTCAGTGCAGCATCTACCTTAGCGCCTGGACCTGATTTTTACCTGTTCCCAAAACTAAAGGAACATGTGAAGGGCCAGCGCTTCATCTGTGATGAAAAGGTGACATCTGCAGTGATGAAATGGTTTCAAAAACAAAACAATTTTTTAAAAGGACGGATTTTAAAAACTAGTGCAATGTTGGTGGAAGTGTATTGAAGTGTGTGGTAATTTGGTGGAAAACTAATTATACAGCTTGAAAGTAAATGATGTGGGTATATATATGTGTGTGTGTGTATATACACACACACACACACACACACACACACACACACACACATATATATATATAATTTCATTAAAATATCTTTTCTCATTCATTTTCTATTTAAGTGGAGGGAAAATTTATCAGCCTGCCCTTGTAACCAGATTTAAGTTGATGTGGAGCCACAACAATCACTTAACATACTTCATGGTGAACAGAAAGGGCAGTAGTTACTGCATTCCTGCTGTGTGGTTAAGTGCAGCATTTCACATATAAAAATATAAAATATATTTGAATGCTCACAGAAATATGATGAATATTTCACAGATGAATGAACTAGTAATCAGAGATCTATGTAATTTCTCCAAATTAGCACTACTATTAAAAGACGCTTGGATTTGAATCTCTGATTCCAAAATCAATATTCTTTCCATTATTTCATACTGCTAGATTTGACTATTCTATTGACGAAGTTTTTAATCACATGAACTAACTTTGTACTGACTCTCATTTTTACAAAAGCAAAAACAGAGAAAGTTTAACAAATCTGGTTTTATTAGTGGTGGTGTTATGTGATACAACTTGATGTTGACATGAACTTGGTATTTAGGGATAAATACCAAGTATACTTAGGAATGTTGCATTGGGCTCATTACATGACATTTTATCTTCTTTTCAGGAATCAAAATGTAAAGTTGCAAGTAAAAAAAAATACCTTTGAATTTATAAAAGGTATAAATTCAATCACCATATTTTTTCAATGAGAGGATAATTACATATACATACAGCTGTACTTGTATAAAAATGTAGATTTGAAGTCCAGTGTGTTTTTAACTCAACTGAAAAAAAATATGTTTAGCTTTCTGTTAATTTTATCAGAAGCTACAGAAAATAGCAACAGTAATAACAATAAATATTACAGAAAGATGATTCCTAAGTTTGCACATGGATACAAATTTGGTGCAACTTCTAAAAAGGTAGTTAACCTATAAGCCAATTTTATGAAAGTATATTGCAATAGCAGACAAACCATGTTATATTCAATAGTTCTAAATAAGTATTTACCTAATCTGTTAAATGTTGAATTTGTGTACTGTGAGAAGGCAGTTTATAGTATAGTCGAGTAAGAAGTTATCTTTCTAACTGGCTGAAAGCAGAGATAATTGTGAGATCACTGACCAGCTCATTCAGACTTTGTGGTTTCACTGTCTTTAGGAAGGAAAAGCAGGTTATGAAAATAGTCTGCCTTCTTGAAATAATCTGAAATATTCCTGGGATTCCTTGGCATATGGATTATCTCCTGTGACTCAAACACTTTATGAAGCTTATTTAAATGAGAGTACTTTCTAGTCTTGTAGTGATCTAAAAGAATTGCTAGTAATACCATTGTTGCATCCAGCATATATTTGCAAATATCCACTATTGTATCAACAATTAAAACATATGGTGAAAAATATTCAACAATCATCTGCTCCAGAAAAGAAAAATTGAGGAAATAACAACACTGGTAAATTTGCACTTCAGCCAACGAAGTCTTCCCATTTATGTGTTTCAGAAATTCCTTTTAATAATAACAGGAGAGAGTGCTGTGATTTCTCATTCAATATTAGATATTAGGTATTCTTTTATAATTTATTGTACCATTTTTACAGCAGAGCAAATGCAAGAGCTTATTCATGTCTAAATAAGTATTCTATTGATTTCATTCTAGCCTCATTTGGTTTTCTATAAAATAGATCTGAACTTGATAAATCTGTACAGTCATTTGAGGATGATACACAAGCCAATCAGGAAATGTTTATTTGTTAAAGTGACTAAATATAGTTCAAAATCAATGAGCACTTACTGAGTAATTCTGCTATGAATAACAATATGGTAAGTGGTGTATAGAATGAAAAAGTAGTGTCAGGTAAGTTATCAAATCCACAAAATGAAGAAATAACTAACATGAAAGAATTGGAGAACAATACAGAACAGCTTAGTTAAATTATCAATCATTAATATAGACAGCAAATGATATAGGAATTCTCAGAAGGGAGAGATAACGATAGGTTGCAATAGGGGATATTTATGGAGAAATATTGTTTAGAATTCAGATGGGTAGAGGAAAAACGAGTAGTCAGTTTAATTATTCATGGCTGCTTTGACAGATGTAAAAATTCAAATGTATAGGTTGTCAGGAAACTCTTGCAGGGTTCCTCTGGTTAGTTCCCGTGGCTCCTTAATGCATCTAGATGAACTAGGGTTGATGACAGTAAGATTCTGACTTGGGCAACTAACTACCTGCCTGGCCCACTCAGTGAGCAGTCTTTACTAACTGCAAACTATCAAAGATACTCAAGGTGACACAGAACCTACACACAAGCTCTCCAGCGTGGTCTCACCAGTCTTTATTTAGAGAGATCAACACTCTGCAGCTATGTATTTGTAACAATTTTTATCATATAATAAATGACTTATTTTTATGTCCAAATATAATTTTTTGGCAACATCATCAGTCAGAAAATGTTTGTATTATATTCAAGTGTTTATCAAGTTTCCCATTATAGGCACTGTTTCAGTTATTTTATTTAGAAAATAAAATACTGTTGGAGAAAAATACAGTATCATGAACTAACTTCAATTAGTGCTTTAAAAATAGAAGCAAAAATATTGGCATACAAATAGCAATTATTCCTAGGTGTATCATATCACCTGTATATTCCTGGGTAGATGTTCCATGTTACAGAACATAGGAACATGATAGAAATGTCAAAACTTACAGAACTTTTTTTTATAAAGTCTTAATGTTATGCAAAGATCAGTGTGGCTTGAGATAGAATTTCCAGTGACAGCATTTCCAATTCCAAAATTGTTTTATGTCTAACAACTTAGATGAAAATGAAAACACATTTTCATTTCCATCTTGTTAGACATAAAGCCATTTTGTTAGACATAAGCTGGGCAGCTCTCAAAAAGTTATTTGGCAATGATAAAAGCACTAATATCAAAGAGGCATGTTTTAAAAAAATGATGAACTGTCAAAATGGGAAAAAATAATACCAGTGAATATTGTGTTAAATATTCTGTTTAATAAATTTTGTAAGTAGATATTTGTTTATTTTAGTTAATTTATATGGGATATATATCTTATTTTTTAAGGGGCTCTTCTAGTTAGGAAAATTACTGTATTAAATATTGTATGAAATATTGTTTTCCATTAGGGTTTATGTGGCATTCTATGGGTGACCCCAGTAAATGTCATTAAAATACTTCTAGGATAAAACCAAGGACTATGGAGTAATTAGTTCTAATAATCAATGCCAGTTTATTTAGTTAATTATTATATCATTATTACCAAAAAATTTATTGCACCTAATATAATTCCATCTTTTTCAACTTGTCCACAATTCTTGTTGAGCAGTGTGTACAGTCAGTCTACTTAAGAGCTAGTTAAGGCTGTATCTACAGATAAGTATTTTATCAAAACAAATGATTTCTCACATTCAAAACTAGATTTATTTCAGATCCTCAGAGTTATGGAGTAAACATCCCTTTGGGGAGGAAAAATTAGCATTGATTTAAGAAGAGGCAAATTCTGTAATTTTATGCTGTATGATATGGCTATATTTCTTAGAACAATTTAAATTTATTTTCATTATGTACTAATCCAGGGATGTCACAGATGAATTTTAAAAATACTTTTGATATTAATTTTTGGAAGGATCATATTTCTATAACTATAACTTAAAGTAATTCTTCCCTCATTTAACATGAGTACCCTAACAGACCTAGAAATATCTGCAGGTTCTAAAAATCCACCAAAATTTATAAAAAAATGATATTAAGGAATAAATACTGTGAGGCTATTTGGATTATTTTATATCTTAAAGCAACAAGAAAGTCATCTCTGCAAATGTTTCACTGCTTTATCTGATCTTTTCTGAACAAACCCCCAGGCCCATGGCTCAAATCCACTCAGCTCTCCTGTTCCACATAACCATCTCATATGCCTCAAAAAACAATTAGCAAATAGGGTGTCAATGCAGTTTTTTGGGAGGGCAGAATTAATGACACAAGGGTGTGTACAAATGGATACAGACCCTTTATATCATTAACTTCTCATCCAAACGAGAAAGGAATTTTTTACAAGTCTGATGTGCTGACTGATCTTTTAAGATTTGGTAAATATTAGGATTCCCTAAAGCTCTAAAAAATATTTTCATGGCTGAACTGCTACAAAATCCTTTTGCAGTCCATTTAGTTTTGAAAAAGCTTATCACTACCAATGTCCTGGAGCTGAGATCAGGCCTTTGGGAGATTTTCAACCTGTTTCGTGTATCTGAGGTTAATGCTGATTCTTGTCCTCATGGGCTAAGAGGATTTGAACTGTTAGTTGCTTACATTAGTCATGCTATGAAACGCAGGGCCTAGGCCCCAAAGAGTGTAAACTGTTTCTAAAGGAACCTATTGGTAAATGCTTAACTATAGGCAATTCTGACTTAATACTCTCATCAAAACTTCTAGTAAAAATATCCGAACATATTTACATGGTGCTTTTGCATTTACAAAGCTCTTATGACATGCATTATGCTGTCAAATCCATATTTTCCCTAAGGAAAGTATTGCTACCTTTAAGGTTGTATTAAAAATGTTTAATCAGCAGTGCAACAAGAGTAGAAGAAGGGCATGGCAGGCAGCTGAAAAAAATGGTGGACTTGTGTCCAGATATGCAGGCAATGGAGGATAGACTCATGCTGAAGGGGCAGATGGAGGAGGGGCTGTATTGCTATGCTAAGGGATTTGGATCTTAACCTGGCAGCAATGGGGTTTTTTGAGAAGATAAGTATATAATTAGGCATAAGTAATGAAAAGACCATTCAGGCAACAGTGTTAAGGATGTTTTGTAAAGTTAGATTATAGAAGTGATTACTGTTATCCAGGTCAGAAATGAAGAAGGCCTTAGTCCAGCTGGCAATAAAGATGGAATCTTATAGATTTATATAAGACCAATTTGAGAGATATTAAAGAGGTACAGTTAACACATCTTGGTAATTGCTATTGGATAAGTGAGGTAAAGAAAAAGGGTCAGAATTATCCCTCAGTTTTCTGACCTGGATAACAAGATGGAGGATAGTGTAACTCATGAAACTGTAGAATGGGGATGAGATACTGGATTTGATGGGGAAAATGAGTTTAATTGTAAAGATATTGAATTTACAGGCATATGAATATAGGACAAAACAGTATTGTCTGCCAGAGAATTCTTAATGTAGATCTGTTTCATGGGAGAGAGACAAACTGGAGACGTAGATGCTATGGTTTCAGGGGAGAGTACATAGTTGAAATTGTGAGAGTGAATTGGGTAACAGAAAAACATATGGAATGAGAAAGGAACAGATGCAGTGAAGAAGACCGGATAAAGTACTAGTTTTAAGTAAATAGTCTCTTAATATATTTATGACTATATTAATTATTACTGGTTAGAGAAGAAAGGTCTGTTTTAATTTTTTAATCTGAATGTTAATTATTTTTCTCACAAGCTCATTGACATTCCAAGAGTAGTTTCTTGATTTGCCCTTTTTAGAAAAACTTGATTAACTTTCATAAAGTGAATTGCTAATTATTTAATTTCATAATGATGTATTGCTATTAAAATATAATTGGAATATATTTGGTAAACCTATGTTTTCAGCTCATTACTCAATCCAAGCAGTTTAGAAAACCTGCTGTGTGTTTTTTTTTTTCCAACACTCTCATCTGACGTCTGCCTTCAATTCTCTCTTGAAACTTCTCTTGTCAGAATCTTGTCAGCAACTTTCATATTTCTAAAACCAGTGAGCGCTTTTCTGTTATCATCTTCTTCAGTCTCAGCCATAGTGCCACGGTTCACTATTCCCTTCTTGAAACCTTGTTAATATACATGTTTGTAAATTCAAAGATTAACTCTGGAGAAGGATATTCAAGAAACTGGTAACAGTGGTTGACTCTGGAGAGGAGAATTAATTTTCACTGTAAAGTCTTTTATACCTTTTACATTGTGACCATCTGTATGTATCATCGTTTCAAGGAAATAATAAAATTTTATAAAAACAGGAAAGGTAATGAAGATGTCATTTCCTGAAACAATATTTCTATGCAACATGTACTTAACTCCTTATATACAGAGTATAAATACAATGTAAGATTTATTTGATGTTGCTCTCACCAAATTTTAAATGATTTTGCAGATCTTATGAATATAATAATTTAGGTCTTCTAATTATAAGTGAAATTCTTTGTTTACAAGGCCTTATCTTTCTCTAAATATTAGGCTTGTCTCACAGAACCAGAAGTCCTAATACAGATACTCCATGGTTGATATGGTGACTTAACAGTGGTATCAGAGACCCAAGCTCTTTCCATGTTTCTATTCCAACATTCTTACTCTGAAGTGTTCTGTTACCATGTTTATTGTCTCATAGACACACAATGGCTAGCTGCTTCATCTCTAGGCCTTGTCTGCACAAAGAAAGAAGAGCAAATGGTAAAACATACTGACAAGTTGGTATCTTTAAAAAGTTTTCCTGGAAGCACCACTGAAGAACTTCCATTTATAACTGCTTGCTCTAACAGTATCATGAGGCTTCATTATGACTTTGTGAAATTAACATTTGTTAGGTGGAGCACTGTGTGCCAGATGGTGATCTGGAATTCAACAACAGACCACAGGAGAATTGAAATAGTGAAGGTTATTACTCACGGGGCCTGAAGGAAATACATGGCATGCCTGGAGGGACCACCCAGGGAGTTCAAGGCAAAGTATAGGCAGAGAGACAGGACCTGGGATTCATGCATTTATTAGGGTACATGGATGGAGTGCTTTGGAGTTCCTGGGTTAGGGCCAGATTGGTCAATTCAAACCAAAAGAATAATATTTTGATAAGACCGATGGGGTGGGTCTTACCTAAGGAGAGCTTAAGGAGTACAGGCACTGTGAGGCTGCGGAGACTGTGATCACAAGGGCTATTGGGGAGTTCATATCAGGAACTTAATGTTTGCAGTGAATCTGTGGGCTGCTATCTAGGTCACATGCTTGCATGTGAGGAGTATCGTCGGTTTCCAGTCCTTGCCTGCCACTTGGCCAAACAAAATAGATGCTGAGGCTGCAATACCTTGGAATAGCCTAACTAAACTCTCAATAGGCTTTTGCTTGATACAGAGATGACTGGGGGCTGAGTGCCTTTGCTGAACACATTTCTGTCCCTCCGCCTCTCTCCTACAAACTGGGACCCTTCTATTAACGAAGAAGGATATTAGGTTGGTCATACCTGCAAAGCAGATTTAGCTTATTATTAATTAATTGATTTATTAATCAAATATATATATTGAGAGTCTACCACATAACAAGAATTTTTCTGGATCCTGGAGATAAAACAGAAACAGAACAGACAAAGCTTTGTTTTTAAGGATCTTTTATATTATTAGGTAGACCTGTCACATTTGTGGGTAAAAACATAGTTGAATTTCAACAGGTTTTTTTTTTTTAGGTCCAACTTATTAACTATGTAATAAGTTAATAATAAAACTATGTAAGCTTTTTACTTACTGTGCATAAATAATTATTTGATGGTAATGCTTCTTTATAGTAGAGCCTAGCAATCATTTAATTACAAAGTAGGCTCTTGTAATGAGGTAGATTACAGAGAGACATGCTCAAACTAGTTCAAGTAAGGAAATTTCTTAAAAGGAAACACAGCACAGGGATGGACAAAGGGAGGAGGACCTCTAAACTGCAGCCTCATGAAGACTAATGTTATAAGATAGTTTTGAATTCAGGATGACATCAGGGAATTTGATAGCAATAGTTTGTGGACCTTAATTCTAGTATTCTGTTGACATTTGTTGGTTTATACATCACAGTTTTATATCTCTATTTCTAAAAGCTGGATGCCAATGTCTATATTGTAATAAGCTTTCTGAACTGGATTCTTCCTACTAACATGTCTTCCTTCACTTTTATTTTCCACTTCAGCCCATGATACTATTGGAGATTTTTCCTCATTGCTATAGACTAAATGTTTATATCCCTAAAAATTCATATGTTGAAAACCTAATCTCCAAGATGGTTATATAGAAGGTGGAGATATATCATCCCATTAGCTCATGAAGGAAATGAAACAAAGTTTTAAGTCTATCTACCATGGAGGATCAGTATTTAAGACTTTCTTGTATAAATATAGGACTTCAAGTGGCTACATACCCACTGTAAAAGTAAACTAGAAATAAGTCTGCTAATCCTAAATTCCAGGAAACTGAAAGCAAAATTACCTGTCTTGAAAGTTGACGCTGGGTAAAGTAGGAAAATTTATCTCTGAGAATGCATAATTATAACAAGTTCTCAGTTGGATTTTAAGCTTCAAATTCACACTCTTTGGGTGATTAAAAAAGCATGTTAAGAATATCTTAAAACTATGGTTTATGGTTGGTAGAGTTTGCATTACCTGGCAGAAGCAAATATATACCTTTTCTAAAAAAAAAAAATTCATCTTTATATCAGGTCTCAACAAATTCTCCTAAAGAGATTGAAGAAATATATAAAGTTAGAGAAAAAAAATAATAGAGTATGCAAGGGAATAAGATACTATGAGTGAGAAAAAGAAGGAAAAAAAGGAATGAAGAATGAAATCGACCAAGACTTCAGATAGTAGAATCATAATTAGTATTTTTAAAGAAATAAAAGAAGGAAATCAAAATATGAATAAAAAGCAAAAGGCAAAATATATGAAGATTTGTAAAAAATGAATTTCTAGGAAAGAAGATATATTTAATAGCATAGGAGACCTATTTGAATATAGGATTAGAGAAATGGAGAATAGCTAGGTCTGTAGAAGTTATCCAGACTGAAGCACAAAGAGGGCAATGGGATGGAACATGTGGAAGAGAGGTCAGGAGGTCTGGAAGATGGAGGAGATGTGTCTAACATTGTATTGTATTTCCAAAGGGAGGAGAGGGATAATAGGAAAGATGTATTGTTTGAAAGAATAATGAATGAGAGTTCTTTAGAATTTAGGAAAGACATTAAAACAATAGATTAAAGAAGCCCCTTTACCCCATGCAAAATATAATATTTTAAGAATCCACAAATTCACACCTAAACATATTATAGTGAATCTGGAGAATGCCAAAAACTAAGAGATACATTTTAAAACAACCAGAGAGAGAAAAGATTACCTTCAAAACACTGTACCTACAATTAGATTTATAGCTGGGTTTTCAAAAACAAAAGGCAATGAAGTGATTATTACAGTGAGCCAAAAGAAAATAACTGTCATGTAGAATTATAATTCCTAGTGAAAATATATTTCAAAAATAAGGTAACAAAAGCAAAACGCAAACAAATACCTGAAGAGTTTATCTCAATAAGAAAATAAACTGTAGGTTTACTTCAGGCAGAAAGAAAGTCATCTCAGATGGAAGCTCTGAATAGCAAGAAGGAAAGAAAATATGAATAATTCTTAATAATCAGACTATATAATAGTAATCATTAAAAAATGAAAACAAACAAAACTGAAATACATGACAAAAATAGCGTATACAAGGGCTGATTGGAAAGTATCCAGCCACATAACCATTCTTGTTACATTGATAATGGCTGGATTTTTTTCTGGACATGTTGGGAGTGAGTCGTCAGACCTTTATTCAGAGGTCAATAAAAATACTGAATAAATTTAAATGTTTATAAGTTATATTTGCATACTTAAATTTTTAGAGTAAGCACTCAAAAGAAAATAGTGATTGGATTAGAGGTGTATTGCCCATTTTACTAGCATAGGCTATAGCATTCTGCTTTTAAGACTTGTGATGTTAAGATTTTCCTATCCTATCAGAACCTAACATTATCCAAGACACAATTTCCATAGTCAGATTTTGACTGCCATTGATTAGAGAAAGTTGGAGGAAGTGTGTCATGTCTTTTACTACCTCTCAGATAGCCTGATTTTCTAGGACTTAGTTCCTGCAGTACTTGGCAGGAGAGAATAGGAATAGCATAGCTTTAGTTATAAACACTTCTTTTCTGTTTTCTCCTTGTGCAATAAAAAGTTGATGCCCTCTAATATCGTAATGAAAATAACTTAAGATTTACAAATGTTGAACTTCTTTACTGGATTTCTCAAATGCCTATTTTAATCAATGCTAGCCAAAGACTTTTGGGTAATTATTTCTTTGTACTTTATATTTCTCTTTTAAATGGTCTGAGCCTCATTTGATGGAAAACTATATACATGCTAAGTAAATTCTAGATATAATAACAAAACTTATAATAAAGGTTACATGGCTTTTTATTATTTTCAAAGCACTTCAGCGAACATTGTTTCATTTTTTTATGAAAAGAAGTTCAGGAGTTAGAAAAAACATGTTAAACTTATTTTCAGGAATTGAAACTGCAGCTTAGGAAGTCTAAGTGATATACATAAGTTTATAGAACTGATGATTGGCAGGAGAAAAGAACCCCTCTGATTTCTGATTGTGAAAGTTGGTATCTTCTTACTAAAAGCTCTCCGAAATAAAATGTTTGGTGATGTTAAGAACACAGTCATTCTTCTTTGGGAAATTTGCATTGATAAGTTTGTGTTTGCATATATGTACAGATTCTGAATGAGAAAAGAAAGAATTACAGGAAACAAAAATCTCTTTTTAGTTAAAAAAACATTTAAAGAAATATATTTAATGGGAATTTTTCAGATTTTCCAAATCTTAATATTATACTTACACTGTTAAGGTTCTGTGTGCATTATGTAACACATATAGATAAGAATTTTTTGATTAATAATATTTGATGGTAGCAATATAGGTTAAATATAATAGTTTGGTTTGAGATAAAACTTTATTGAAAACCATATTCCTGCACAGGGTTTACTTTCACTTTTTTCTTTTCTAATATGTCACAGAAATATTTTGGACCTGTGTAACTGTTTCTCTTAAGATGGATGTTTGCCTCGAAAAAAGTTATTAAAACTGTAGTAAGAAAGCAACTCCACAGTTGTGGACTAGACTTTGTGTAAACTTAAACATTCATCTCAGTTTTGTCTTTTGTTTATTTGTTCAAATTCTCTGGTATTGTCACTTTTTAAGGTTTATTGGGAGTGGATTGATCAAAAGCCCCATACTTTGAAGGGGCTAATGCCCTGAACAGACCATGATAATGAGCAGTATTATGCCTTCTTGCTTTACACAGCCAGCCTAGGAAGTCTATTCTATGAATGCCGTAGCTCTTAACAGTGTATTAAGATTCAGCCAATGAGAAGCCTTTTGAAACCAATTAATGAGGAGTTTATCTCTGGTAAAAAAACATAGCTTAAAAACTTACCTTTTACATCAGAATAGTTTTATTTTTCTAAGTTGGAAACATATTTGTGATTTTAATTCTATATTCTCGGAATTTTTTTTAAATAAAGAGATACACATTGTAAAAATCAAATAATTCAAAAACCTGTAGTAATAAATTACAATCTTCTGACCATTCCTCATGTCCATTCCTACAGTCACATTTCAAAAAGATTTCTATTAAGTTCTAGTAATTACTTCCTTAACTATAAATACTTCTATCTTTTGAATTTTAGACAATGTCTGATTTCTCCACTTTAAAAAACTATTAAGCTGTAGGTCACTTACATTACATCTTTACTTTCCCTCTCTTTTGCTCAGTGTTTGAGGGTTAGTTTCTTTTTAGTCCTTATATTGGTTAGCTTTGTTACCTTTAAATCATATACTCCCCTTACTGTTCCATCAATCATAGTCTGCATCTTGACTTCCTGCCCTGTGAAAGGATATCATGCAGTGTACCCGCCCTTGCTTCCATTTCCTCCCTCACCTCCCACTTCAAACTGCCTCTATCTTACAGCTTTCATTTTAGCATTTCATCTTAGAAATTCTTAACATGTACATTGTGTTCCCCACTCCAACTGAGACTGTCATGCTGTTTCCATTGGTTGACTTGAAAAGTTGACAACTTGTAAATGGCATTTTCATTATTAATGGCTAGGTAAATATTGTTCACTAGCTTAAGCAGTGCATTAGTGTAATATTGCCTTTACTGTTCACCTGGTTCCTGACAAAGTCAAATACATCTACTAGATTCTGCTTTTTTATACTTTGTCACGTGCTTAAAAGTGACATTTTTGTTTGACTTGTGTTTAAACCACAACTTCCTTGGGACAGTTTAACATGCTTCTGATGGAGAAATTTCTAATTGCCTGCTTTCTAACTGAAAAAATGTTTCCATGTCCTCAGTTATTTGTATGCTGTAAATTATATGAATTGTTGCATGTAATTTAGTTCCTGGAGGGCACCCAGGTGTCTTAGGACTTAGGACTATTGTCCTGAATTATATCCCAGCTTCCTTTAAAGATCTTTGTTGAAGACTTTTTTATTTAAAGAATCTAGTTTTTTTGTTGTTGTTGTTTTAAAAATTGTCATTTTATCTTGATTGGAGATTTAGGATAAGACACTTAAAAAACTTCACTAAACATTGGCTGAGGTGTGATTCCTTATCTGCAGATTTTGGAGAAATATCTGTGGCAGCCTTTCCTGGGAGTGAGCCATGTCCATTCACTTTTCCTTTATTAGATAATTTGATACTTATTTCACCAAATTAGGTAATTACAAAATAGAACATCAGTAAATAAATAATGGCTTTTCAATAACTATTTTCACAATGGTATCTTTCAATACAATTTCCAAATGAAAGTCATGTCTTGATTTTCAGGCTTAGAATGATATTCATATTCAGATCTCCATATTAAGAAGTCAGAAAAAAGTTTAAAGGAGATCAATTTACTATAAAGGAGATCCATTTACTATAAAGGATATGCATTTACTGAAGTAGTAAAGAGATATATTGAAAGGAAAGTTACTCTATGCTCAGTTGCTTCCGTGCTGTATGGAACGTAGTTGTTTGGTGGTCTTTTTCTGTAAATGAAAAATATGGGTTTTTTTCTAGGCCAATGACTATAAATATGAAAATGGAAGATATGTACTGGCTCTACATTTAGAAGAAAATGAAAAAGTTTTTTGAAAGAGTAGAAATGTAGTTTATGTTATTCATATACCAGCCTCAGAAGTATTGTTCTTTAAAACAAATTGTAGGTAATGGAGTGAATGCAAGAAATGTGTGTTCAGAAATATTCTGTTTTAGCTTGATTAGATTAAGCACCAAATAATCCTACCATCTGGAAAATTATCACGGTCCCCTAATTTTTGACATTGTCTTCCCAGCAGGCATTATTGCAGTCATTATTAAATTATCACTTTAGGTCACCACCAACTCAGTTTTCCATTCATCATGACCTTCTCCAGAGTTGCTATGACAACAGCATGGTACTTGTAAGAAAATGGCCAGTTAAGGCTAAGCCTATAAACAGTATGAAGCACTTGTAGAAATATCATCATCTATTGAGTTTTGAGAGCTCCAGCTGTTTACATAATTTTAATGGAACTTATTGAAATCCATCCAGACTGCTTCCAAGATTGAATTATTTGAACCAAGAATATGCATATCCTATAAATATAGCATAGAACAATCTTAGTATTAAGCTTACTTATTGTAACTGAGAACCCTATATCTTTATGGTACAGATTATGGTATATTTTTATCGTGGCGAAAAAAGGAGAAAAGGGAAAAACAAATGCTAATGCTTTAAACTTCTCAAAGAAGGTTATCCAGCCTTCCAAAGAGAAATCAATGCTATCAAAAGCTTTCTGCCCACAATTCATTCTGTAATATAAATTATGAGCCTCTCTCTTTCCATCTCTGTGTGTTCATCTCTTAGTTTGAGTAACACGTGCAATAATTCCTAGAGCTACTGTTACTGAAGTGGCAACTTACTTATTTACTAAGGTAGTATTCCTAAAAGAGAAAATACAGTGGTAATCAAATTATCATCTGTCCTCTGGGAGCTCTTGTCTCAGTTCTTTATTTTCCCCCATTTGTGAAATAAAACAGGAAAATGGGGAAGAGACAGGATTTGTGGCAAAGACAGTCTTATTGCAGCTTCTCCCACTAGGATCCTGATTCTGAGTGAAATTTTCAAGTTCCTGAATGGCTAAACCATGCATGTCTAGGATGTGGCCATACAATTGTTCTTCGAAGCTTTAAAAACCACTTTGTATCGGAGAAGGTTTAGAACTGATGTTAAGGGCACTTGTGGGCATGTGTTCCCAGTTCCATGGGTAAGGGAAGAAAAAAGGACACCTTCTCAATGGTGACCTTGTTTGTTTATAAATAACACAAACTACCAACACATGTAATTACGTGCATTTTACTATAATGACCATTTAAATGGGTGTCCGTAAGAAGTGCAGTGTTCGACAAAGTCCCCAAGATAAAATCCCTTGGTAGAAGATTCCTCACTTAAGGTTTGTAGGTGGTGCCTTCAGTGTGTTTGTTTTTCAACTTTAAAGTACCTGAAGACAGTCACTTCATTTTCCTTTCTCCAAAAATCAACAGTACTTAATACAAACAGTTCCAGAATTTGGAGATTAAGTTAGAAGTGCCAAGCCTTTTATTATTAGACCATATGCAGTCAATATCATATTATGAAGAACAATTATTAATAATTACAGCTGAAAACAGGTGTGACCAAATTCTTATGGGAAACCTTTGTTTTGTTTTTTTGCCCCCATGACTACATTGAATGAAGAAGTGACACTTTGTCACAGCCTACAAAAGCAAATTTAACTCTACAAAGCAGTAGCAAGGAATGTGGATTTTACTGAGGATTTTGTGGATAAATGGGAAAAAAAGAGCTGTAATTTGATACGACACTTAACAATACCTTGTCAAAATTCCCATCAAACATTTCCAAATTCCTTCTCTTGCAATTCTTCAGCCAAAACCCACCTTGTGTCTCCTAACCTCTCCCACTTTGCTGCTTACAGCTGTTTCTTAATTCCAGATATACCTTATTTTGCCATGTATAATGCACATTTTTTTGGCCCAAATTTGTGAAGGAAAATTAAGGATGTACTTTATACATGTGTAGTACTAATTCCATATCTACATAAAGTTTTTATTTCTTTATGTATGCTTATGAGTTAAAAGTGTAACTCTAGAAATTAATAACAAGATCTATATGCAAAATAATACCCTGGAATGTGATAATTGGTATTTTTTATATAAAAATTTTTATACATAAAATTTCTTGTACCTTGTATCTGTTCTTGTGTTTTGTAATTATTTGTTACATAAAATTTCTTGTACCATAATATGTTAAAACATAAGTGTTAAAATTCCTTTATAATGCTAAGAACAAGTACCTAAATGTGAACAAATAAAAATTCAAATTAAAAAATTAAAAGATATTTTTTCCCTGAAAGTTTGGGCCAAAAATGTGGGTGCACATTATACACAGTAAAATATGATACTCTTGTGCTAGCTCTTTGGGATTTCCTCTCTTGTATACTCCCACTTAATCACCCAGTTCAGTAAGCAAGGCATCCTATCAAGGGTCATCTCACTTTAGAAGAAAGTAGGAGATTGAACATTGAAACAAAAATATGCAACAATTTTTGTTGTAATTTGAGAGATAACAGCTATTCTTTTTCCTTGACATATTAGCTAGAGAAATGTGAGCAGAAATGAAAATTGCATGATGACATCAATTAGACTTATCTCTAGTCCCATTTCCTATAATGCATGATGAACTTCAAATGGTCTCCTCTATGGGAAAAAAATATTTCAGACTAATTTTCTTCATTTGACTGGAAAACAAAGCATGATCAACTTTGCTTCTGTGTGTGTGAATACGGAAAGCAACCACGCTTTAGTTTTCAAATCTATAAATACAAAATGATTATTAATTTGAGGGTAACTGGTATCGAGAGCCAGTGCACAGCTGTGGCAATCCTGGACATACCCTTTCATTAGTAAGCTGTGAAACCCAGCTCAAATTAGTTTTAGCAAAAAATGGAGGGCTTGTTAGAATGATACTGGGATAGCTGAGATGGTTGATGGAGGAGCGCCTGAAACCTGGCGCCACTGGGAAGGCTCAGGACTTGAACATCGGAGTTGACCTCCAGGAGTCTCCACATTTTGTCCTTTGTTGGTGCCATCTCATGGATAGGAATATAACACCTGTGTCCCATGAAGGAAAGGAGGCTCTACTTTGCTAATTCCTTGGGAATTGGGAAAAGGCCAGAAATGGCCTCTGATTTGTCCTCCTTGTTAGCAGCCACATGGGAGCCAGTCACCGCAGTGGGGGGAAGCACAGCCCTGTTACAAGGAGAGTCATTGCACTGGCTAGACAAAACTGTAATTAATGTGTGTGTGTGTGTGTATATATATATATATATATATATCATGCTTATATTTAAGGTAACTATTCTTATGTTTATTAATGGCTTGAATAACATTGTTTTTTTAAATATTAAAATATGTTGCTCATCTAATTTTTTTTTGTAAAAAATGTGGAAATTCAACTTTTTAATATGGTACACATGACTTTTACTTTACAACCCAAACTGGGAAAGATTTCTATAAATTTTTTATAGTACATGTTGAAATGATCATTATCAAATCACACTTCTTACTTGCCTTCTTGGCTCCATCTGTCTTTTCTTGCAAAGAAAATCTTGTTCATGTTAAAATAGATCATTTCTTGGGGCTCTAATTATGTACATGGGTAAGAGGAAACACAGCTGTGAATTCATCATTGTCTTTGAGGCTTCCATGTATGACTTGGTAAATGCACACTACATAGTGTTAGTGGCTAATACAGACAAAACTAATCATCACTAATCCTGAATTCTGTTATAGTCACCACTGGCAAAAGTAAAAATAATAATGCTAAAGAATTAAGCAGAAAGAAAGAAACAGTTATCTGGAAATATTATATTTGATTTTTCCTTACAAAAATATATTAAAAATTTTTACAACTGAAATCATTTAATTGGGTCAGAATTTGGAGAATTTTTCACTTCTTTAGGCAACTTATCTTCAAAAAGGATGGTCTTTGTATTTTCAAAAAATCAATATTGCTTTAAATAATAGTCGCAATAATTAAAACAGTGAATTAAGGGGGAAAAGACAAGTGAATTTTATTTAACAACTCTTATATGCCATGCAGTCTGATGGGTACTTAGATTTCTTATCTCAGCCTCACATGTATGTGAGAGGTGTATTAGTCCTTTTTCAGGGATATGGGAATAAAGGCTTCAGAGATTTAAAGGCACATACCTATGAAGAGCCAAAATTTACACCTTGTTTGCAAATTATTGTATCTATTCATTTATCGAACCAATATTTATTGAGTATGAATAAGGGACCAGGTAGTATTAATAACAGCTAGGAATACAACAGGAAAAAAACAACAAAAAACTGGAACCTCTTCCTTCATGCAAGTTAACCCATTTACTATTTGCCTTGAGAATATTCACTGGCAGTGCTTGGGGCTGCAGTGTTCACCCTGAGATAACTCACGGGTTATAGTCCTAACCTTACCCTAAAATTTGATCTGTGCATGGATTGGGAAACAAATTAAAATGTGCAGTCAATTCTCCATTCCTCTGGCTTCCACATTTTTGCTAGACTCTTTATTCTCAGTGAATTTGCATGGATTCCTTGCCATCTGGTGATGTGTGGAGACCTTATATTAGGCCTTCAGTCTTTCATTTCCGAGGTCTCCTTGGCAATGGTCTACTACCATTTGCCCAAAGTAAAAATGTGAACTTGGGTTAGGTAATCTATTGTTTTATTCTATTCATTCCCAATTTTTATTATGCAGAGGCATACTCTTTGCCTCACCCCCCTCACCCCCCACTCCCTGAATTATTATCAGCCTCTCTGCAATAAAAGTTACTAGATGGTCCCAGATTGGTAATGCTACAGCTCTCACCAACTAGCTACAGGGTGGCAGTGTGGATAATAGTAACTCCAGGTACGAAGGCACAAATCTTACTGAATATCTTACCAAATTCTGAAAGGTTTCCAAGAATGAATGAATTCTTGGAGTTAAATGAATGTGGCCCACTTTTTGTCCTACATCATTGTTTAAGGGAGCTGCTCCATTTTATTTTAGTTGTGATTTGATCTCTCCCCTGAGCCCTAATAAGAAATGAGATGGAAAACAATTAACTACTTGTTTGGTCTACCTAAATTATTAATATCTTCCTGGTTCTTGATTCTGGTTTTTTGTCTTGTTTACAATTTCAGGAGGGTGAATCCTATGATCCTAATTTTAGCTCTGACTTGAATACATCATTCATGTTTGATTCTATGGGCTAAACCTAAGAGGCATTTAGCCTATTTTGAAAAGAAGCTGACCTTTCCCAAGGCAAAGGCCCTTTTAATTCTAGTTTATTCTTTTCCCTCAAGTTTAATGAAATCGTACAGATATGATCAAAAACTTCTATAGGAATTATGGATGTGGATGAAATTTGAGATTGTTGACCAATTCTGCCTTGGGGAGGAGGGAAGTTTTCCCAGACAAATCTTATGACTAGTTAGAATTCAGACCATGGAGTAGGTTTAAGGGTACCCCAGGCCAAGAGGCCAACAGAGCAGAACTAGAGACTCTGAACATTGAGGCTGGGGAGACAAGGAAGTTCAAAGAACTAGATTTGGAGAGATTAAATTCCTTGACAAGAGTCACTTACAAAAACCCCGCTTTTCATTCAAAGTTCAGTGTTTTTTTCTGATAAATCAGTACTTTTTCCATATTTTAATGTTTCAGATATATTTCATTTATTCAATAATGTCATATTGTAATGGGTACATAATACTTTTTCTTGGCATCCGTATGCATTAGTATTGAAACAGTTCAGTGTCACACCAGCTCTGATGACTACTGATCTCTCAGTAATTTGGGTGACTCTGCCAACAGGGGACTCCATATCCACTGAACAGCAACTTTGCATCCCTCCACCAGCCCCTGGATGTCACCATTCCACTTTTTGCTTCCATGAGTTTGACTACTGCAGTGTTTGTCCTTATTTCACTTAGCATAATGTCCTCAAAGCTCACCCATGTTGTTGCTTATGATACAACTCTTTTTTTATGGCTGAATAATATTCCAATGTGTATATCTATATATCTATAGATATATAGATATATAGATATATATATCAAATTTTATATATTTATTCATCAATTGACAGACATTTAGGTTGTTTCACCTCTTGGCTATTGTGAATAATGCTGTAATGAATATTGGAGGGCAAAAGTCTTTTTGAGATCCTGTTTTCAATTCTTCTGGATAAATACCCAGAAGTAGGATTGCTGGATCTTATGGTAGTTGTATTTTTAATTCTTTTGAGTAACCTTCATACTGTTTTCCATAGCAGTTCAATCACTTTATATTCCCACCAACAGTGAAAATGGGTCCCAATTTCTCCATATGCTTGCCAATACTCCTCCTTTCTTTCCTTCCTTGGTTCCTTCCTTCTCTTTTTCTCTGTCTGTCTGTCTCTCTCTCTCAATAATGGACATCCTAACAGGTGTGAGGGTGGTTTTAATTAGCATATCCCTGATGATTTGTGATCTTGAGCATCTTTTTTATTTATCTGTTGGACATTTGTATATCTTCTTTGGAGAAATGCCTGTTCAGATTCCTTGACTATTTTTAAATTCAGACTATTTTTATTTATTTATTTGTTTTCTGTTAAGTTGTATGAGTTTCTTACATACTTTAGATATTAATCCCTTATCAGGTAGATGGTATGCAGCTTTTTCACTCTTGTTTACTGTGTAGAAGTTTTTAGTTTAATAAAGTCCCACTTGTCTATTTTTGCTTTTGTTGCCTGTGCTTTTCATCATATCTAAGAAATCATTGCCAAGATCTATAATATACAGCTGTTTCCCTATGTTTTCTTCTAGGAGTCTTATAGTTTCAGATCTTATTTTTAAGCCTTTAATTCATTTTAAGTATACTTCTGTGTGTGGTGTGAGATAAGGGTCCAACTTCATTCTTTTGCCTGTGTATATGTCATTTTCCTGATCCCATTTATTGAAGAGAGTATCTTTGACCCATTGTGTAGCCTGTACTGGCTATGGCAAGCTTCTTCTTTCCCCGCTCCCGTTTGTTCTCAGTGACCCCAAGGTATCCAGGCAATGCAGGTTCCACGAGCGCTCTGATTGAGGCAGGACAGAAATCAGTCCCTTGGGCAGCTCTTTGAAAATCCAGAATGTTGGATGCAAGCTTCACTTTATATACTTACCCCCACCAGAAGTAATGAATGGGGGTGTTCTCTCCCATTGCTGACCTGTGCACTGTGCTGGCTGGAGAAAGGGGCTGACATGGGTAATGTGAGATTGCTCTTTTAACCCATTTCAATGTGGGTACTCTCAGCTTTGAGCTCATGTGCCATCCTGCAACTTCTTAACTGAATTCTATAGATGTCATAAGGGCATTGGGCCCGTATATCTTTGTTCATTTGGTGTTTCTGTGGGGGGAATGGGCTGACTTCCTACTCCATCATCTCGCTGATATCCATTTTTAATGTTTAAATTACCTAGGAATTTCTGTTATAACAAGAGATGAATAGAGCAATTTTCACATGTCCAATAAAGTTTCTCCCACTTAATCAGAGAGCTGTTTAATAAAGGGATTCTAAGATAATGTGTTAAATGGGGCTTTACTTCATATGGTCATTTGGTACTGTTAGATAACTGCAAACCTCTTTAAGATTATTTCCTAAAAGAATCTTTAAAATTTATTTAAGTCACAATTTTGAAATGAAAGAAACTTTTTAATGTTCACATAAGACTGCCTAGTATAAATGTTAAGATAAGAAGCCTTTCTTATCAATTGTGCTGATTAAGTACAGGACTGAGACAGACTACCTGAATTTAAATCTTGCTCTGACACTTGTTTAGCTTTTCAAGTTTGGGCAAGTTACTTAACCTTTCTGTTTTTAAATTTTTTCACTTATAAAATGAGGATAGTAGAACTACTTGCCTTATAATGTTTTGTGGAATATTAAATATATCGATATTTATAAACATTTAGAATAGTACATAACATACAGTAAATGAATGGTATGTGAGTTACAATTATTAGAATTTTATTAGATTTTAATTCTTTTTATGAATATTTTTAGCGTTTGTTTTGAGACAAGTCAGTTCAGAGTTACACATGCTTTTGTTATAAAAAAAGCCTTTTATAATTTGAAAGTATTTAAATAAATTTATGTGAATAAGTGAATCATAATAAATGGTATTCAAGATAATAGACAATTTAAAAAGATGAAAACTTTAATCATCTGGAGATAGAAAATGATAATTACAATTGACATCTGAAAAAATTTAGTTTGTTTAATAAATCAGCAATAAAGACTACAGTTAGAAAACAAAGTAATCACTAATTTAGAAGTGTGGGTAAAGATTTGTAAGTTTCTTTACCAGGGTCTGTATCAATAGAGATTGAAAGGGAAAAAAAGGAGTATTCATTTGTCATTACAATTCCTTGAATATTTGGTATTGGCATTTAGGCATTTACAGACTTTATATCCTCCTCTTTATTTAAAAAGGGAGATTTGTAGTACACTGAGATAACTAAAATAATTTAACTTTTCAACCATTTTGGCCTCTCATAAATACTCCTGATGCTAACATGAATGGCTCTGTGGGAGCTGAGAAATACAACAGACACTGTTAATTTCCTATATAGCTACCACTTCTGTACTTAACTCTCATCCTTCTTAATGGAGCCCTCTTGCTTTCCACACATCAGGCAGCCATATAATAGACCCCTTTTCATTTGAAGGGGTGAATCTTGACTAATCTAAAGCAATCATGAAAAATCAAGCAACAAAGAAAAAAGAAATGAACAAACAAACAAATAACCCATGGACACAATCAATAGTTTAATGTTTATTTGGGGACGAGTGGGTTAGGGAGGGGAGAAAGGGGAGGGGGTGGGAGAGGAGGGAGGGGAAGGTAAATATAAGGTGATAGAAAGAGAAATCACATTAGATGGTGAACTATTATACAACAAGTTGACAATGCACTGTAGAATCATATATCTGGAACCTATGTAATTCTTGCTAACAGATGTCACCCCACAAAGTCTAACAATAAAAATGAATTAAAAAAAAGAAAAAAAGAAAGAAAGAAAAATCACCCTTGTCACTAATTGGGCTTGTGATACAATTCTGGTCAATGAACTATTAGAAGACGCATACCTAGGTGGCTTTGGAAAAGGGTTTGTCATCCTAAAGAAGAGTCATAAAGAAGAGGTATTTTCTTCTGACCTTTGACATAGTTGAATGAAGATATAATGCTCTCAACTTGTCACTGTCAATCATAAGGAGAATTGTCTGAGGATCAATGTCAACAAACCAAGGATAGTAGAGATGAAAGATGGAAAGGACATGGGCCCATGTTGAGAGTATAAGGCTGCTGAATTAGACTATTCTGAAATCACTCAACATCAGAATTTTTTTTTTTTTTGGGTCAGTTTGCTTCATTGGTTAAAACATGTTTAGTAGGTTTTTTATTACTTGACATTGAAAATAACCTAAGTGACTCAAAAAGAAAGGGGGAAAGGAGCATCTATATATTGACATGTATAAAACAGAACTTCTGATCCCCACCCACCAACAGAGGCAAACTTGTTTCAGCTGAGAAAGAGAAGTTCTCACCTTTAAAATAGAATAAAGATGATGTGTTGGTGAGAAAACAACAAAGCAATCACAAAAACTCTTCAGTCTTCTTGGGAAAGTCTGGAGGCTTTTTTCTACAGTATTCAATCTTATGGGAGCATGCATTGAAGCCTGGGATATAAAGTGACTCCACTACCTACTTGCTATACGGCTGTGGGCCAATCAGTTGACTTCTCTAAATCTCAATCTCTGCAGTTACTTTTTGGGGACACTGGAAGTGAGGGCAATATAATACAAATTTTGTTCTAAACTGTTGATGCTCTGGTCAAATACTGGAGAACTTTGTCATGCAGTCACAGAGCAAGGAACTCAAGCTATACAGTAGTTCCCATTGCAGAATAAGAGATTAACAACAATAACTACTAAAAAAACAAAGCAATTATACAGTGTACTGTAATAGAAGTGATTACAAAGATTAAATATGCTTACTCTGTCTGTCTGTCTCTTTCTTTCAATGGATCTGGTAACCGAGACACCAGTGGGCAACAAGGTGCGAGATTTCATTATGCTACTCTGAATGGTGCACAATTTAAAACTTATAAATTATTTTTTTCTGGAATTTTCCACTTAATATTTTCATACTGTAGTTGACCTCAGGTAACTGAAACCACAGAAAATAAAACCACAGATAAGGGAGGACTGTTGTACAAGCAGCTTAATAAATTGAGGGCTAAAAACAATAGTGCTTTGTACCCTTCTGTTGGCCTTATGTTGGAACCTGTGATGCTGTCATGAGGTAAGACAGTATTTACCAAAAGACAGGAGGTTCCTATGATTGATCTTTTGGACACTGGAATGTGTGCCCAGTTCCTTCTGTGGATCCAGGGTTCAGTCGCAAAAACATTGACAGGAGTTTCCCACTGAGAAAGATGAGACAGAAGGATGTACTGGCTTTAATGTCAAACATCTGAATTTAAAACTTGCCGCTTCTGTTTGCGAAAGTCACTTGAACTCTTTGTGCCTCAGTTTCCCTATCTAACATAATGAACCCTGTTATAACAATAAGGCCATATGATATGATGCTGGAATTTTCATCCCTCAGATATCTCAATGTTTCATTTCCTACCTTTTTCAGATCTTTCACCAAATATTTTTTACATGTATTATCTAACACTTTCTTACATGTATCACCCTGTGTAACTCCCTCCTCACATCATCAATCCCCTTTTCCCTGCTCTATTTTTAAAATAAACTTTTTTAGTAAAAGTATATGCACACAGAACACTGAAAAAAAAGGGAGCACATTTAGAAAACCAGCACCCAGAACAAGAAAGAGAAAGTAACCAGTACTTCAGAAATTCTCCTTGTACCCTCCCTACAAAGAGGAAACCAATACCCTGATTCTAACACTGTACTTTTTTTAAAAAATTATATAAATGGAGTCATATAGTTGACCACGATGGCCTTAATGTTCCCCTCAACTTGCCTAAACTTGAGACAAGCTTCTTTGTGACTGTAGGCCTCTGACCTTCTTTTTCTTAGAGCAATTATTTTAGAAAACCTATAATTACTAATTCTTCCTCTGCTCCCTTGAAATGTTTATAAATCTTCTCCCAGTCTCATGCCAATTTTAAAACTCAGGAATTTGTTTCTTAAGGACCTGGCAGCCATCCTTTTAAACTGTACAGTGTCCCCCATTTTGCTTTCCATGGTTTCACTTATTTGCCAACAACCACAGTTTAAAAATGTTAAATGGAAAATTCCAGAAATAAACAATTCACAAATTTTAAATTGAGCACAGTTTTGAGTAGCATGATGAAATCTGGTGACATCCTGCTTTGTTCTACCTGGAACATGACTTGTACCTTTGTCCTGCATATCCACATTGTACACACTCCCTGTGCACTAGTCTTTTAGTAGCTGTCTCAGTTCTCAGATTGACTGTCACAGTATAGCAGTGCTTATGCTCAAGTAATCTTACTTTTACTTAATAATGGCTCCAAAGCCATTATTAGAGTAATAATTTTGATAATTCACATATGCCAAAGAGAAGCCTTAAAGTGCTTCCTTTAAGTGAAAAAGTGAATACAATAAGATACTTTGTGAGAGAGACGGGGGGTAGGGAGCAGAAAAACTACATTTACATAACTTCTATTATAGTATATTCTAATTGCTCTACTTTATTATTAGTTATTGTTAGTATCTGACTGTGCCTAATTTATAAATTAAACTTTATCATAGGCATTTGTGTATAGGAAAATACATAGTGTATATAGGGTTTGGTACTATTCGTGGTTTCAGGCATCCTTTGGGGTCTTGGAATATATCCTCCATGGATAAGGGGGCCTACTGTAATTATCAGGGAAGAGAGCACTACTATCCCTGTTTGTGTGAGAGATAGGAGCCTAATATTGATGGTTGCAAATTAGCACAGATGCCCGAATCACAGGGAAGAACATTTGCAAACTCAGAGTGCTGGAAACATTGATCAACCTCTTTTGTTGTTTTTCCTTCGTCCTATTGAACTGGCTGGAACCTCCAGTAAAACACAGGAAAGAGGTGATCGGATTAGGCATCCTTGTCTAATCCCGTTGTCACTGAGAGAGAGATTTACATATTTCACTATTACATTTTATGTTTATGGTGGGCTTTTGTATAATACATAACCTTATCAGATTGGGGAAGTTTCATTCTATTCTTAATTGTATAAGAATTTTTATCATCTGTACATGTTCGATTTTTTCAAATGTTTCTATTTGAAAAATAGAAACCATCTATGTGATGATGTTTTTTTCTCCTTTATTCTGTTAACGTGCTGAAATAAAATATTATACTTGATTTTCAAACCTTAACCAATTTTGCATTTCTAGAATAAATGCAACTTAGTCTTGATGTATTATGCAATTTATGTATCTCTGGATTCATTTGGTAATATTTTTGCTTAGTATTTTGTATATGTTCACAAGGAGAGGCCTATAATTTTCTTTCTTGTAATTTTCTTCTTCAGTTTTGATATCAATTTATGCAGGCTTGGAAAAAATAAAATCAACTGGAAAATGTTTCATTTTCTTTTCTGTTCTAGAAAAAGTTTTTGTACGATTGGTGTTATTTCGTCTTTATATAACTAAAAGAATTCCCTGGGAAGCCATCAGGGTCTGCAGATTTCTTTGTGGGAGAATAACACATTCAACATCTAAAATCTATAGAGGACAATTTCTTCCATCCATTTTGGCAAATTGTATTTTTCAGGGAATTTGTTCATTTCATGTAAATTTTAAGATTTATTGACATAAAGTTGTTTGTAATTTCTTTTTATTTTTTTCTAATGTCTTTAGGATATGTAATGTTATGCTGGTAATTGTTAGAAAAGGTATTTTTTTCCATTGAAGTATCTTGGGATTCTTTAGGGAATATAATGTTATATTGGTAATTGTTGGAAAAGGTATTTTTTTCCATTGAAGTGTCTGGGGATTCTTGTTAAAACCAGTTAACCATAAATGTAAGAGATTTATTTTAGACTCTCCGTTCTATTGCATTAATCTTGTATGTCTATCCTTATGCCAGTACCACACTAGTTTACTTAGCTTTGTAGTAAGTTTTGAAACCAAGAGGTGAGACTCCTTCAACTTTGTTCTTTTTCAAAAAAATTTTGACTACTCTGGGCCCCTTATATTTCCATATAAACTTATGAGCAGATTTTCCATCTTGCAAGAAAGGTAACTGAGATTTTGATAGGGGTTATATTGAATCTGTAGATCAATTTGAACAGTGTTTCCATCTTAACAATACTAAGTCTTCTGATTCAGGACCATTGGATGCCTTCCTATTTAGTTAGGTCTTTAATTTCTTTCAACATTGTTTTGAGATTTTCAGTGTATGAGTCTTGCATTTCTTTTATTAAAGTTATATCTAAGTATTTTGTTCTAAATATTTCTTAATCATCCTATAGTTAAGGAATTATTGCCTTAATTTCATTTTCAGAATGTTCAATGCTAGTGTACAACTTTTATATTGCTCTTGTATCTTGAAACATAAAATATTTTTATGTCAAAACACTGTAATATAACTTCTTTATTCAAGATTCTCTCTTGTTCTATTTAGTACAGAATATAAATTTATTCAATAAGAGTGAACGCTATTACATATTTTCCACACGTTGAAATATTTCAACTGCAATTATGAGATTACAAATCAGATCTTGTACACTATTCTAGCTATTATTGTATAATTTATTTACTTTATTTTTGTTTTTAGGAATAAATTTCAAACTCTATCTTATTGCCAGCTTTGGTTCTGAGAACTGCAAATCACTAAAAACTTAAGAAGCTAAAAATTTTTGGAGCTCTATTCAGTAAATAACTTCACTAAAGATTTATAACTGATTGAAATGCAACCAAAATTTAAAGAGTTACAAAAATGTGTAATACCCTTATAAAACAGTTATATTGATTTTTTTCAAATATTTAAAAAATCTGATTGATGGCAAATAATAAAGCATTGCTATACTGAAGTGTTTTTGAAATTCATCATCAATTTTTATCTCCAAAATACTGTAGTTCAGCAACTGTGTTTAAATAAAAACATTTTTTTAAGTTTTAACAATTATAGCTTCTACTTCAATTGTTAGAATATCACAGCCTTTTAATGCTGCATTAATTATGTACCAATTACTTTATGCTTGATTGCTGAAAGGACTTGCAGGATGTAAACAGTTTTTACTCACAAAACAGCTTTCTTACAGGCTAAGGATATAGTGCATCAAGAGCAGGAGAGTGTTTGCCTTAAAAGAATTCTGAAGCAACCTCAAGTTCAGGGTTTTTTGTTAATGGAGTCCTTAAGTTCCTTCTAGGCATGAGGCTTCTCTTCCTTTCTCTTTGCATGTTTGTCACCCATGCCGCTTTGAGTTATTGGGCTGTGTCCTGGAGCAATAGTGAAAAGAGGGGTATGAAGAAGATTTATCACATATGTCTCCTGAAAGAGCTTCAGGATAACTTTAGGCAAAGAAAGCCCTGTGGTGTTTCTGAGGGATATGTGATTTTGAAGTTTTCCATTTCTTCTACTTTTGTTTAGATATAGTGTTAAAACTGTTAGTATATTCCCTCTTCCTGAATAGTGCTCCAGTGTTTACATCAGTGATCTATTGAGGTTGTGTCAGTTTACCTGGGCAATTTGGAAAACGACAGCACCAGTTTTTGTGTTTGGTTTTCCATAATCTTAGACTGATAGGCAGTTGGTAGGAGACTTGCGGGTTATAATATGGCCCTGAGTTGCATTGTAAGACTTGAGTGGAAGGTTTTATGATCAGGATTTTTCATGTTCTTTTCTTTAAGTTCCTTTAAATTGTCAGGACCACTATTTCCCCCAACAGTCTCTTCTTATGACCTTATTTTGGTTAATGGTAGTAGATACTTGTTCTGCCAGAGAGGTTCACACTCACTGAGCTCATTTTCCAAGATGAGTGAAATTGATATGTTGATTAGTTGTTTTGCCACGTTGTGATAATGGCTACTAGTTCCCCTTCCTGGAATGAAAAATGAATTTTTACTTCTGTCTGGCCATCCTCAGTCCAATAAGTAAATTCAAATGCTGCATACATCCCTGAGGTTCTTTTGCCTAAATTCTTCACTGGTACCAATTTCTCTAATTGTGGTATCTTCCAGTTGCAAAGGACAGAATCCAATTCAGGATAACTTAAGCAAAAAGTAATTTATTCAGAGCACACTTGTTTACTCATAGAATAAAAAGGAAATCTGAGCAACAAGGACAGGTCAGGGGGTCAAATGACAGAGATTTTTAAATTATTTGTGGGGTATTAACTCAAATCCAACTGTCTTCTGTCCTGTTGAACCTTTACTCAAGGTTCAAATTGGCCCTGTGATGATGGCAGTAGGAGGAGTGGCCTGAGAATGGTTCTCAGATGAGCAGCCCCTGCGGCGACACATGGGGCAGGGCTTGATTATGCCTCCAAAGAAGGGCTGTGAGGCTGACCAGACAGACACCCAGATTACCCACCCACTAACAAATGATTTAGCCACTTGTATAGCCACTTGTACAGCTTTTCTCCCTTCCTCCCTTCTTTTTCTTTCTCTCTCATTTTCTCTCTCTACTCCACCTTCCTTACTCTCTTTCTATTTTTGTTTAAAGTAGACTACAATGTTTAAAAATACCTGGATCATATAATGCTTAGATGATAATTTTCTTGTTACCAGTTGTGTTTATTTCCTAAATAGAGTTGTTGGAATGTGCAGAGTGTGTAGAAAAATAGCATTCATGTTATTGTAAAAAAATCACATAATAATTATAACTAATATTTCATTAATTAAATTTATATAACTACATAAAGGAATGTGTAGTTCAACTAGCTTCTTCAAACTTAGGGAATGATGCAGTAAAGTAAGTGGAAGTAGAAACAAAAGCATTGTTTTGCATTATAGGGCAAGATGATTGTTAGACATGTTTTTAAAAATTCCTAAGGTTATTAATGGAGGAGGAAGAAGCTGCTCAGCATGCATATATTGAGAGTAATAACAATCTCAACATGAGTTTCAAAAATGGATAATTAGCTTATGGAAAAAATGGCTTTGACCAGTAGCCTTCAACTCTGGCTGTGAATTAAAATCATCTTTTTAAAAGTACAAAAGCCCCATCACCATTCTCAGAAATTTACTAGGGAGGCCCAGTAGGAACAACTCCACGGGACTGCATTCACACCACAGTTATATGCACGGTGCCCCTTGGAGTTGTGCTTCTAGTGTGTGCAGCTAGACGCAGTAACCTGACAAGCAGCATTTTTTTCAAAGCTGTCCCAGGTGTGTGTGTTTTTTTAAATGCTTAGCCAGACTTGCAACCACTGAGTCAGACAATCCCTTGCCTCTTATTCATACACCCAGCTTTAGGGTGCCTTTTTGTGATTACTCATCTAAGTTCTCTTTGTGGTAAACGTGATCTCACTTATCTACAAATGTGATGGCTGGAAGTGAGAGAACTGAACACACAGAATTACTTGTTTCAGCCTGAACCTCCCATAAATGACTCTGAGCATTGATCTTATTCTAGGGCAGGTATAGAAGAATCTGTACTTCGAGCATGTCTGGTAACATTGGAACTAAAATCTGTGAATGGTGAATGCTAATTTTGGTTTATCTGCAGCAATAACATATGGTAGAAGAAATCATCAGCATGTAGCTAATCTTTGTATGTGCAGCAGTATGCTTATTACCCAATCATCTCCATGATTTGCTATCTTTTTTTGTAATGATAGGACATGTATATTAGTGAAGGAATAAAATATGAAAAAATTTGGGTTATTCATAACCAAACATTTTAATGGGAGTTATGGGATTTTTTTTCAATTTTATCTTTTGAAGTATGTCTTGTATAATATATATTAGAAAAGAGTAGAAAATGAAATATTGGAAAAAATTCATCTAGGAAGAAATTGTATAAGTCATGAGTTGGTGATACTGACACTTATTCCAAAAGTTATACTTTTATTTTAAGTTTATAAAGCTTTCTTTTTGTGGATTTGGATGTTTGTGTAACTCAAACTTCTGTAAAATGTGCCAGTGGATTTTTCCCAAATAGGATTTATTTGTTTTTGTGTTTAATTGGTGCTGCCTTTAGCTTTATTATATGTTTATATTTAATCCTTTTGTTTTTTACATGTGTAGAAACTTTATAAAAAACTTTATCAGAAATTTGGCAGATGCAGCCACCATTTCCAAATATTGAATCCTTAATATCTTGTTTTACAGAGAACCAATTGTAAAAATTTGCTAAGTTCACAATTTTTGAGATGTTCAAGCCTCTGTCATAGAGATATAAATGAAAATTCTGTATGCTTATCTCCGGAAAGGTCTGAAAGTCTGGTACTGATACTTAAGCAAAATAAGAATGAGATATACTAGCTAATGATTTATAATGTGAAGTTTAATGTTCAAAACAGCTCTCTCTGGAGGCACTGGGGCTGGCTTATCTACACTGTTGAAGAATGTATGAATTGATGGTTTACACCTAGTCTGATCATTGCACAGCCTGCTTTGGCTATGTGATCCCTTTGTAAACTTGCACCTAAGCCTCCCTGAAATCAAGATGTATCTTGTGTTACTGAGGAAGGGATTTTCTCAATAACAGGTTGCACTTGCAGGTCTCTGAACCCTGGGTGACTGCTTGGGCATTGTTTCCCTGCTGTACTATATCCTTTATGTTTATTGAAGCCTTATGTGAATATACTCTGTGGAGTGTAGGGGAGGAAGAAACTTTTCTCTCCCTGTCCAGGTTGTTTGGCTGGTCTATTAATCAAATAGACATGACATCGATTAACAAGAGACAATACCAAATATAATTACATAAGTAAATATGGAAACCTCACTTACATGAGAGAGTCAGAGATCTCACATATATGAGAGGCTGCAAGACAGAAAGGTAAAATGAAGTATAGGTGATATTCAGAGCTGAGGATGAGGTAAGGCACCACAGAGCTTCAGTGGGGAGGAAAATCATTTGCAGGATAGTAAGAAAAGCAGATGTTCAGTAATTAGAAGTTTGCCCTGCCTTATAGAGAGGTCACAAAACTTATTTCTGGTGATAACTCTTATTATGGGAAAGGCCCCTAATTTAAGTTCCTTAAGGAAGAGATTAAAAATTTCCTGTGAACTTTCAGGGTCTTGATTGCTTTTAGCTGAAAACAATTCGCATGCCACAGTGACAAATGTTGGGGAGGACTGTTCTGAACCCCTTTAGGACACTTGTGAGTCCTCTCAATATTTGACCTTACACAATTCATGTATAGATTATTTGCACTTTGCTCTACTTTATTAGGCTATTAAGAATGAATAAACAAGAATGCACCCAAATGTAAGTTATAATCTGGTATACAAGGGGGAACCTCCTCCAAACAACTAGAATTTAGTTATAAAAATATTGTGTGTATTCTTACATGTTTAAACTTCAATCACCTTCAAAGTACTCTTTGTTTGATGCAATATACTGATCGAGAGGCTTGTGCCACTGCTCAAAACAGTTTTTGAACTCATCGGTTTTGATGCCCTTCAGTGATTCTGCTGTTTTTTGTTTCACCTATTCCATATTGGCAAAGCATTTTTCTTTGAGGACGTTTTTCATCTGGGGAAACAAAAAAAGTTACTTTGGGTGAGATCAGGTGAATAGGAAGGGTGGGGCATGGTGGTAATGCCTTTTTTTGGTCAAAAACTGCTGAACACTCAGTGTGGTCTGGGCAGGTGCATTGTCGTGATGGAAGAAAAAGTCATCTGTTCGCCACAACTTGAGATGTTTCTTCTGCAAATAGTAATGCAACCTTCGCAGAACTTCCAGATAAAAACTTTGGTTGATCGATTGACCCAGAGGAAGAAATTCTGAGTGCCCAATCCCTCTTACATCAAATAAAGATAATTCCGTTTAGGGGGAAATTCCCCCCCCCCCGCCCCCCGGTACTTATACACAATATTGATCTTAATTGAAAGTCTGGTTTTAAATCTACATTTAACTTTTTATATATTACTTACTTCTTACTTTTGTTGCTTTTAGACTTATGTCTTTGTCTATCAAAGCATCTTAAAATTTTTGATCTGAAAGATGTCTGTTTTTTTGTGAAAAAAGTAAGACCAATGGAGTACAATGTAAAGCACTGATAACTTTCAGAAAGTTTATTCACATGATTTGCATATTGTAATTGTTTGAGACTATTTGTCAAATTGTAACCCACTTATCTAGCATTTAAATCAGTTTTAAATATGTTTCTTATTCTTAAGTTCCTTTCATATTCTAATAAAAAAATGAGACAATAGTTTTTGGTGGTTAATGAAATTAATTGGCTTTAGTCTGCTAACAAAGACAGTATTTTGTATTAGTGTTACCTTTTAATTTATATTTTCAAATTTGTGCAGCTGCCTATGTTCTGTGCTAAAATGTTATTTGTTAATTATGTGATTAATTTTTAGTTTTGTGCATCCCTTTAGTGCTAAGAAGTATTTTTAATATCTTCACAGAAATAATAAATTTAAACTTTATTTCCAATGGAGTGTTTTATCTTTAAATTTTATTTTTATTTCACGGAAGAATGTATTTCCCATTCTATTTAACTTATTCATACACTGCTGTACATATGTTAACAGCACTACATTTGTAAATCTTGGCAGATCTTTGTCACTAATAATGGAAAAAGACTATATAATAGGTATATTATCAGTAATAGTACATTTTGAAACAGGAATTCAATTTTCCCACCTATTTAGAATATTATTTTATAAATTTTCCAAGATTAAACTTTATATACACTGTAAACATTTAGAAATATTGCAGTTTTTATCTGAAATATTTCTTTTCCCCTGAAAATTGTGTTATGACTTAAATAAATATGTCAGTGTGGTATCTCTGCTTTTGCTTTACTTCAGGCTATATGATCATGGCCACAGAGTTTAGAATCTATAAAATGTTGTTTTATCTGTGAATGTATAAGGAAAGGCAAAAATGTTTTTGTTTTTCATCTTGCAATTTCTAGGTGATCTTCTTTACTTAGTTCATGTATTCAAATTATTTCTAAAAAGTTACATAAATTATATTTTAAATATTTGAACAAAAACTCACTATTCAAAGGAATCAATTGTTATTGATTATAATAATAACTTTATAAGATTAAGATACCATTTGTAGTATAAAACTTCTTTCCCAATACTTTTTGCTTCTATATGAAGAGCTTTCATTTAAAGCAGTGGTTCTCAACCTGTGGGTCGTGACCCCTTTGGGCGTCGAACGACCCTTTCACAGGGGTCGCCTAAGACCATCGGAAAACACATATCAGATATTTACATTATGATTCATAACAGTAGCAACATGACAGTTATGAAGTAGCAACGAAAATAACTTTATGGAGGTCACCACAACATGAGGAACTGTACTAAAGGGCCGCGGCATTAGGAAGGTTGAGAACCACTGATTTAAAGGGAGTACATCTATTTATTTTTGAAGTCACTTTACCTATTTTGACCTTGGTCTATGTTCCTCAAACTAAACTGTGAATCGGAGGAGGACTTATGTATGTTCCATCAGTCGAAATGGAGAGGAGCAGTACATTGTCGGAGCGCAGAAAACAAATATGAGAAAATGATTCCACTGCTGCTTTCTTAGTAAAGCCCTCAGAGAAATATTTAATTGCCAGTGACAGAAATTCAACATGGACCAGCTAAGCAAAACAAAACATGTTTTTGTGTTTTTTTTGTTTGTTTGTTTGTTTGTTTTAAGAAGCACATGAGGCTGGCTCAGAGAAAGGGAGGAATCTTGGAGGAACTAGGCAGTGGAAGCCGTGAGGTGGCAACTTTTACATGGATTCAATGAGGTTGCAATGTAGAAAATAATTCCAAATTAACTTCATTTCCTTACTGATAGGGTTAACCAGGTAATATAGTAGGGGATGGCTTAGATAAATCCTTATATCATCGATTATATGGCAAAGTGCCACAATAGCCTTGTGAATAAACTATGTATTACAAATTGACTCACAGCATTTTTTGACAAATTATTAATTTGAATAATCTCTGTCAGTCTGGAATGAAGTCTCTGGTAGTGTTTTCTAAAAATCAGCCTTCGAATTGTGAAAGATTGCTTTTGTAAGTGTTTTTAATGAAGACAATAATTCAATATACTTTTACTAAGAGCACTTTGTAACCAGGCACTATTCTAGGCTTTGCTGGTATAGAACACAGTAGACAAATTCCCTCTCTCAAGTAGCTCACTGTCTATTAAGGAAGACACATACACAAACTAATAATTACCTTAAGAGAATATTATTTTTAAGACACATTAACCTAAATTGAAAGGATGTAACAAAGAATTTTTCAGAGGTGGTAACACTTGAGCTGAGTCTCAAAGTGGTCAGTTTGGAAAGGCAAGAGAAACACATTCTAAGCAGAAGCATTACACAGGCAATGTAGTGGGAATAGCATCACACATGTAGGCTTCGGCAAGTAGTTCTGTATGTTCAAATACCTATGAAATATGGAAGTGGGATATCAATATATGAATTAAAATCTGTATGTTTGGAGCAAGAATTTCTTTGGAGGAATAAAGGGAGATGGGGCTAAAAAGTGGTGATTAGCTGTTCAAAAAGGTGTGTGAGACTGAGTTAATTGGGGGAGTAATGTGTTCAGAAAGATTCTTGGGATGAATTCCAGTTAAAAAAAATCAAGTCATCTCTACGCTTCTCTACTAATTGAACTTAGTTATAATCTATGAAGAAGGGCTTCCCAACACAGCTGTATTAAGGCAATAGCAGAGAGTAGAAGTTATACTGTGGTAGATTTCCAAAAATAGTTTGTGTAACCTCAGGGAATATGTCAACAATAGTTCCTTTCAAACAGCCAGGTTCTGGAATGTGGGAGGGCTGTGAGAATATCTTTGAACTCCACTTGACACTCCTGTGGACTATCTGACAAGGCACATGAATGAGGAAGTATGTAGCTAGACCCTTTTATCCCCCCAAATTAAACTACTGGTATGACAGATTGGAGCAAAAAGGTGGGTGGTACAGCTCGTGATGTTGGCCAACTGCTAAATAATCTCTCTCTCTCTCTCTCTCTCTCTCTCTCTCACACACACACACACACACACACACACACACCACACATACCACACAAGCATGGGCATGCACACACCTCACAGAAAGGGAGCTTCACTTAGAGTCAGGGAGACTTTCTGTTATGTGCTGAATCATAGCCTTAGGAGAGAGTATTGAAGGAAATGTCTGGAAACAGACAGCAATCACTCTCTGACCCTTCTCTTCCCATCACCCTCCGCTCAAATAATGTTCAGCCAAAAGCCAGCCTAGAAAATGTTAGTCCACATTAAAAGGCTTGCTTCAAACCAATAGAATACAGTGATTATGTTACTTACATTATGTGATGTGTTGTCTTGCTAGCATATTCCATCCTGACAGGCGCACTCTCCTTTGCTGGCTTTGAAGAAGCAAGTTTCATGATACCTCCACAAGGAATTGAGTTCTGTCAACAACCTGAAGGAACTTGGAAGTAGGTCCTTTCCCAGTCAGGTCCGCTCATACCTTGATTAGAGCCTTCTGAGTAGCTCAGCAGCGGATCTAATTAAGTCAAGCTGCAACTCCTCACCCACAGAAACAGTGAAATTAAAAAAAGTGTGTTGTTTTATATTGCTAAATTTGTTATACTTTGTTACACAACAATAGAAAACAAATACAAATATTTGTCCAATTACTGATTTCTGAAGCTTATAGTCTCGTGGGTGACCTAGATAAATCAAACAGTTACTTGAAATAAGAGTACAATAAAAGTCATGCTGGGGGAAGCTCACAGGTTTGTTCTCAGGGCAATGAAAGTGATATGAGTGTTGCTGATCCCAGGAGAGAAAAAGCTCTCCAGGGAGTTAAAAGAGCAGATGGGGAAAGCTTCATAATCCTTGCTCAAGGACCTTAGTTATATTGGGGTAAAGTGGAAACAATGAAGTGGTTAAAGCATCAGAGTAGTAGAATCTAATTTGTATATTAAGTTGATCACCCCAGTGGTTGTGAGAAATTTAGATTTTTAACAGAAAGATTGGAGTTGGGGAAATAAACATATGAATAATTACACTGAGAAGATGAGGGCTAGAACTGATAATATGGCAGTGAAAATGGGTAATGGAGAGGCCACAAATATATTTGAAAGTATAAGTACACATTTGTTTGGTCTTGATGACTCACTGAATTTGGGGCATTGAGGAAAAGAGAAACTGACACTGATGTTGCTGACTTATCTGACAAAACATAAGAGATGATGTTAAAGTATAATTTTTCATAGCTAAGATAATTTTCATATCGACATAAAATACATTTCAAAGATTTCATTTAACTTAGCTCTTTAATTTACTAAATTTTTAGATAAACTGTTAGATATGATTGGTTCAAAGGATAAACTGAAGACAGATCATTGAAATGCTGAAATGAATTTGCTAATGCAAAATTTGTAATATCCTGCAGGACAATAAAATATAATGTTTGGAATAATTGTTTCTATAGGATAGAAATCAAACTTGTCAAAATTAATTTGTAATTATATGGACAAAAATAATTAATCTCAGTTCATAAAGTTGCAGAATAGTTAAAATCATAGGTACAAGCAAATGTTCAGTCTCAGCATTCCATTGAAAGGACATCCAGCAATCTTTTGTCCACTCTGGTTTTTAAAAAAATTTCCCAGGCAGTAGTGCCAAAAATGAATCCAGGCCAAAGAAGTGAGCTCAGAAAAGGAACACAAAACAGAGAAAACTCAGCATATCATTGTGAAAGAAAAGCTTTCCTTTCCCAGCAGTGGACTGAGAGGGCAGGAGGACAGATCCCGTGTCAGCATCTTTCCCTCTCAGGGGTCCAACTTTGAATGAGTTTGATGTGGTAAGAAACTTCCGAAAGGCACTGGGGAGACAGGAACACTAGAAATTATGGTACATTTTTCCAGGCACAGCCTGAGGGAGACTGCAGGCCTACAGGAGAATTTGTGCATCCGGCTCAGCACTACATCCAACATTAATGGAGTGAGGAGAAGAGAGACTAAATATATGAGCCTGAGGCTACACCTCTGCTCCCCATGGCCTGCAAATGGCATGCAAAAGCCTGAGAAGTGCCTTTTACTCCAGTAGACAGGATGCAGAAGTGCTGAGCGGATCCAGGGAGCTTTGAAGACCCCAGGCCACATGAGAAATGAGAGCTTCAAGGCCAAAGGCCAATGCCACACCACCTTATCATATTCTTTGCACACTTGAATGTTCTGTGCGTAAAATTTGCTTCATTTTAATGAATTTTAAAGGAGAGCGCTATCAGAAAATAGAGTACAGTGCATTTCATTCTTCCATTGAGTATTTAGTGAACATTTACCGTGGTTAGAACATGGGCTGGTATCCTCTTTATCTTCTTGAAGAAGAAATATTACAGAGAAGACACATTTTAGGCGAAGATATGTGTATATTCCCCTAAGTTATTCCTTTCTTAGCAGGGAGACATTCCTGTATTGTTTCAGTTCACAGGAATTTCATTTAAAAATTCATCCAATATTTAAGGACTCCTAAGTGTCAGGTACTATGTTAGGTCCTGGGGAAAACCAATCATTAACACCATATACACAATGTTTGCTTTTATTTCAGTCTTGTTGGAAAGTAGTAATTATACAATTGTGCTATATAGCCTTGTAAACATTATGTTAGGCTAAGTGCAGTGTGCTAGAGTAAGATCTATGGCAAACACTGAATTCAGACTTACACTCCATCTTCAGGCATGGTTATGTTACTGGGAAGGTTTCCACAATTTACTTAGAAATATTTTAATTTATGCAATGGATATTATGTGTGGAACACTTAGGCTAATCTATAACCCATTCAAAATGTGAAGGCTCAATCCAAGACTCATCAGCTAGCATGACATCAGAGACGCCACACTTTAGAGATTCTGATCAAACAATTTGATAGATGGTTAAAACTTTGCTACTTAGCATTCTAATATCAGAGATTGGTTTTTATTAATGAAATCGGTGGCTTGATAATTAGCAAGATAAATGCTACAAATGGACTCTAATTGGTCATGTTAATTAAGTGTATTCAAGAAGTAAGGATGGCTAGAATATTTTAGATATACTCAGCATAAACAGAGGGTAATAATCCAGTAAACCTGATAACCTGGACCTGTAGAAGTTTTTAGCTCTGCATGGTCCTAGGTCTAGCAACTGATGTAGAGGACTTTTGGTTTTCTGATGCTCCCCCTAAGGAAAAAATAATCCTACTTTGGAATATTGTGACTGCCTCAGAGTAAAACTTTCGTGAAAGGTGGGGGTTGCAATATGTAAAAGGACAAAGACCTGGGACTTTAGTGAAAGCTTATAAAACAAGTTACATGAATTGTTTTTGCTCCTTCTTGCTAAGGAATGTGGGTTTAATAAATGTGGCAAGAATGGGTCTGAGATTTGCTTTTCTTATAACCTGGTAGCAGATTGTGGAGCAGTAGTGCATTTTCAGGCAAATACCATTATTTTCTGCAAAGAACTTGTATGAGTTAAGGGTAACACTAACTGACTTAACATATTAACTTAAAAATGTCAGTGAGTTAACATAGTAGTTTATTTCTGCCTCATGCATGTAAAGTACAAATGGTGGTTGGAAGTGGGAGAGGCTCCTGTTCACACAGTCATTCAGGCATTCAGGGTGTGAGAGTATGTGGCTTTCAAGGTTGCCCCGGGTGTCAACATTCAGTGAGTATGAAGAGGAGTCATGTGGGAGGTTTTTAATACCCATTGTTACCTCTGTATTTCATTGGCCAAAATTAAGTTAAATGGCCCCACCCAGATATAAGAGGGCTAAAATAATGTAGTCTCTGGCCAAGAAGATGCCTTTAGTAACCTCCTCCAGTGAACAATAACCCTGTGAAAGGAGAACACAAATCTTTGGTGGATAGGTAGCTCCTCTGACACAAAAGCTGAGAATTGTGTAGGCCAACTGCTTTAAGTCAGTTCCCAGTATTGTTCTTAGAACTGTCCATTCTATGGCTTACCAAAACAAAATTTAGAAGCTAAAGATCATTTCATTTCTTTGTATGACCATAAAATTTTAAGAGTCAGAAATCTCGGTTATGATACTATGATACTATGATACTATGATAATATGATTTAAGTTAATTTGTGCATGTAGCAACCTCATCAAAAGGAGGGCTGTATTTTGAAAAAGATGTTTATTAACCCCAAGAAGCCCATCCCAAGATAGTAAAATAATTCCTGTGACAAACTTGTGCTTTAGATTCTTAAAATTAGGTTCCTCCCCTTTGATATAAAAATGGTTTTTCCTTACCATTCAAAAAGAAAAGTGATGTGTGAGCTCTGTAATGTATCCTCTTTCAAATTCAGATAAGTAATTAATTAATGAACTATAATTATTCTTATAATAATAAGAATTTTGTTCATGCTGTCAGCCAGGAAGTAGAAAGAGATGGCACCATCAAGCTCAGTATTGAGGAGTTTAACAAAGGGACTCTACAGAGCTGTAGGTCAGAATTAGGGACATCACCTGGGATAATGAAATACTTTGAGGCAAGGGCCAGCAAGAAGTTGTTACTTTTAGGCCTGGGAGTGGTCTAGCAAAGGTAGGGGTCAGTGGGAGAAACCCAGAAAAGACTAGTAAATGGAGGCAATTACCTGGAGTGGCAAATAGATGATATTAATTCGGGTAAAGCTAAGTTTTATCTTTAATTATTTTATCTAAGAATTTTCTATCAACCTCAGAGAAGGAGTAATAAATACCACAACAATTAAGGGCATGCCCAGACTTTCTAGGTTCATATCCCAGCTTTGCCACTTCACCTAATCTCTTTGTGCCTCAATTTCTCCGTTTGAAACATGGAAACGTATCTTTTGTTGCTGAAAGGTTTAAATGAGTTACTATAAGTAAACTCTTATAGTAGTGTCTGACACGTGACAGGTTCCATATAAGTTTTACCTATTTAATTGGGTCTCTTGCATTTTTATTTTATTAAAAATATAATACACACACACATCAAGTTGTCTTATAATGTCTCAGTCATATTTCCATGTTTTAAAGTGTATTAGCATTGGGTAGATCCTATGAAGTGGGTAGGTTTGCGTCTGCTCAGTATCTCTTTGGGGAACCAACTCTCCTCAGTTCTTAAGCTATTCACATTTTTTAGGTTAGACTGCCCTTTTTCCCAGCAAGCACTCATATACTCCCTTCCGGAAGACTGACACATGAATTAAATTAAGCTAACTATACATCTCCTTTGAGTAGCCCTAGAACCACATTACATTGAATCCTCTTTTTACTGTAATGGTTAGCTTGCAAGGCCTATTTGAATCTAGAATTGTTGGTAGCCTGGTTTCCATTCTCCTTGAGAATGAAGACAACAAAGAGAAAAGCAAGACAGAAAATGGAGAACTTATCAGTCATGGGAACCCAAAATTGTCTTGTCTTCCTAACTTCTAGTTTAAATTGGGTATCCCTCATTTTCAACCGAAAAAACTTAATTTCAAAATCTTATATTTCATATTTAATATCATTGTCAAAGCTTCTATTCTCTACAATAGTATTAGGCATAAGATTTGGAATCTCTTGTGCAAGTACTTACAGCTGGGAGTTCAAGTCTGTAAAAATTAAAATTGCAACATGAGAACCAATCTCAAAGATTGTGTTGCCATCAATTCCTTTAAAAGATGCAAGCTAACAGTTTTTTAGGGAAAACTGTGTGTGAAGGAACGTTTTATGAATTAGCTTATTTGATTTTCACAAAAATCTTACGAGATATATGCTACTATTGCTGTGTTTTTTAGTGAGGACCCTTATTCTCAGAGAAATTAAAATCAACCCCAGATCCCCAACTGTTTTACAATAATGAATAAGGTAGCAAATGCATATGTTGAAACCCTAATCCCCAGTGTGATGGCATTAGGAAGTTGGCCTTGAGAGGTGATAAAGTCATAAAGGTGGACCTCTCACAAATGGGATTGATGCCCTTATTAAAGAGACCTCAGAGAGCTCTTTTGCTTCTTCCACCATGTGGAAGAAGGTGACAACACAGAAGAGGGCTGTCACCAGAACTGGACCATGCTGGAACCCTGATTCAGACTTCCAGCTTCGAGAACTGTGAGAAATAAATTTCTATTGTTTATGAACTACTTTGTTATAGCAGCCCAAACTATGATAGAGAACTTTTCTGAAAGATTATGCTGCATAAATCCTATTTATTGACATGGAAATAAATATTGTTGAGAAAAAATATGTAAAAATATATAAAGTGGAAGAAGTCTATTGCTATAAAATAGCATTTTTTACATTTGCATATTCATACACTTCTCTAAAGAGATGTCTGGACGAAATTATACAATTCATATTTTTTTATGTTTACATATTTTCTATAACGATATATCTAAGAAAGTACTCCCTAATGCATTATATATTTAAATGTATGCACAGACATACCTATACAATGTATATAAAGCATGGTACATATTTATGTATTTCCATGAGGAGATGTCTAAAAAAGTGCTTACCAACAGACCTCGTTTGGTAGATTTCAAGCTTTTAAAAATTTTCTTCTCCATATTTTTTGTTTTGTTTGATTTTTTTAAATGAATGTGTATTACTTTTGTAAAAACAATGCAGGTTAAAAATGCCAATAACTCCCAAAGGCTAATAAATCTTCCATGAATATTACAGCATAAAAAGGAGAAATAAAGTACAAAGGATTAGAATTGTGATATAGCAACATCTGTATTCCCTTATTCATTCATTTCTTTCGTAAATCCTCATTGGGCAGTGGATATTGTGGGAGGTACCTGGGATAAAATGGTGAACAAAGTAGACATAGTCTCTAATCTTAAAGATTCTTTTGGGAACAAGTTTCAGAGCCCTAATGGAATCTTACCATACAAACATGCATTTATTGTAGATGTGATTATGTATGGTTATGTGTTGGGGGCAGGTGTGGAGATGGAAGTCAGTGAGTTAGGGAATCCCATCCCTCAAAGCATTCACTGTTCCTTGCTGACATCCATGAGCAGAGAGCTTCTATAATACTCTCATGGATAAGGCTTAATGGGGTCAGGCATTAGTGAGGGCTTTATTTAAGTTACCATCTCATTTCTTAGAGGCTCAGTTCTGGAAATCTCTGAATATAAAACAGTTTATAATTTATGCTCAGAAGTAGTGACTTAATGTATGAGGGCTATTCAGAAAAAATCCATCCAAAATGCCTCCATTTTTCATATTACATGACTGGATACATATGCCCTAGCCTGTAAGTGCATGCACAATGCATGTGTGCTTGTGCACACAAGCACAGACACACACACACACACACACACACACACACACACACACAAACTAGTTCTTTACACCATCCATAAAACGTATTTACCAAATACGTTGTACAAAGTAAAAATATGGGGAAACTTCATTTCAAAGGGAGAAATTAATCATGGTTCAGAAAGTTTGAGGCAATTTTCAGCTACTTTGACCATAACCTGGAAAGCCTTGAGGCAAATTTGTTCCCTGAGTGGTTGGTCCAATTATTTTTTTCTCTCCCATCCCCACACAACAATTTGGAAATAAAATGCTGCTTGGACCTGACAAGCAGACCTGTTAGAGCAGTAACACAGCCTGGAAGCACGTCCTGATGCTGGAATAGAAAGGGTATCTAATAACTTGGAGTATTTAGAGGAGCTCACAATTCTAGGAGTTATGAGGCCCTTTGTAGTTATTACATATTATACACAAATATAGATTCATAGCACAAATATCCAAGACCTGAGAATCAAAATTCCATTACTTGGAATCACTTACATGTTATACATATAAACGAAAAGCTATTAAAAAAAAAAGGCATTTCAAGCAGAGGAGACAAACCCACGCATGATGGCAAAGACGTGTACATCAAAGTGATTTTTAGGTATCTGTGGTTGTTCAGCATGGCTGGACCAAAGAGTACTATGTAGGGAGGAGGCAAGACAAAGGGGAATGGTGTAGAGGCCAGGATTAGAGTGGCAGTTAGGGCCCATATTGTGAAGGGACTTTAGTGCTGAATTAAGGAATTTATTTTTATTCTTAAGGCTACGCAGATCCTTGAGAAATTTTTGAAAGACTCTCAAGTTAGGAGTGACATGTCCAGGGGTTAACTAAATGTGCTGATTTGAACTTCAGCTAGTTTGGAGCAGAAGAATTAAATGTAGCAGTTTTAAGTAGATAAGTGATCACTTCAGGGTGGGGGAAGACCGTGACAAGAGTGAATAAAACAGTTGTACAATGATACACTCCTCTTCACCTCCCCCAACTCCCACTGAGAAAAATAGAAACAAGGACGCAACTAGAAATTTTTGATGGCAAAAAATAGATTCTGTTTACCTCACCTCAGGACATTTAATAAATAAAGGTGAGGGGATTTTTCTTACATAAAAGAGCAAAATTCATCTTCTCTATAAAACTGTTGACAGCCTTTCAGTTGATTCAACCATACCAAACAATGCTTCTGCACTCAGCACCACCTCCTGTTATCCGTTAGCAAGACAGCAGCCACTCCTTCCTTCCTCCCTCCCTGCAAAGCGCTCCATTCTTTCCAAAGCTGCTTTGATATTTATACGTGTGTGTATATATGAATGTATACATACACACACACATTTATTTATTCATCTTTTTGCTTTGCAAAATTTTATCCATTTAAGAACAGAGTTGAAGGGAGCAGAGGTCAGTATAATTCACCTCTTACTGTGAACCCTCTAAAGGGGACCTGCAAGAAGGGGAAGTACTCTAAAGGGTGAAAGGATGTGTTGGGGACAAATAGCAGAAAATGCAGAATTTTCTTGTAATCACCTTATTCTTTACATCGAAGTAAGACTTTGTTGCTCATTGTGGATAACTGAGAGCTTTTCTTTTTTCTCTCATTCTTTTTCCCTTCCCTTTCCTTTTCTTCTTTTATAAAATAAATATAAAATATGGTTTTAAAGTAAAGAAATGTGAAATATAGAATGTTATCAGAAAGAGTTTACAAACTAAGTAAACAAGAAAGAAGACAAAACCCCATCGGACACTGAACAAAAGATTGTAAGGGCAAATAAGGATTCTTTTCATTCAAACTATTCACATGTCTCGTTCTGTATGGATTGCCTTAGGGAATATTGAACCCACACGGACTTTAAAGCTTCGTGAGGCTTCTTTTCCATGTTATTAGAGAAGTTCAGCAGTGGCATAGGGATATTTTGGTTACAGTCCAAGCACAGATAATCAGATCTTCTGGGTAAAAAAGGAAGCTGGTAGTTTGGATTAAGATCTCTTTGTATCCCATAAATCCTAGTGCACAGGTCCTATCCCAGTACATATCTATTGCTATGAATTGACCTAAGCCATTTGATCATGTACAGCTGTGAAATCTTTGGTAAACAATAGTTAATATCAAGTTATAAAGAAAGCAAACCTCAGACTGAATGCTATCATACGTACATTCATCCAGTAAACAAACATTTATTAACAAGCTAAAATTAAACAATGCATACAATCCATTCTATATGCTTAGTGAATTTCTAGCTCTGTCTTTTTTGTGTGTTCTGGTAAGACCTTGCATGAAATATTTACTCAAGGCAAATGTGACAATATTTTAAATACAGAAGTCAGTTAGATTTATAATCATCATCAAGTAACAAGACTCTTTTAACTAAGTGTTTGTACCAGTTCGGTTATAGAATCAATCTTCAGAAGCCTTTCTAAAAGGCTAAATTCTCACATTTATTTGATGTTTGAAATTGATGCAAATTATTTTAGCCAATTTATATGTTTTGAATCCATCACTGAGAACTCTATTTTGAATATTTGTTATTTGGTTAACAGCCCAAAATTTTTCACCAAAATTTTTCCTAGCATTTATTGTGTTAATATACAAGCCTTTGGTGTGGAGCAGAGATAATGATAGCAGAAAGGCTTATAGTAGCAACCTCTGGAGCATAGATATTTCTGATCAAATGCGAGCTAATGAGGCCTGGAATGTGCTTTCCTCATTAGGGCAACAGACTACTCCTAGAATGTCACTTAAGCTAATACGTGAAGAATGTCACATTATCTGTGCCAAAGTATTTTAAATTATAGAGCTTATAACACCTGCTGCTATGGACTGAATGTTTGTGCATCTCCCTTCTCCCCTACCACATTTTCCACAAATTCATATGTTGAAACCATGATCCTCAATTTGGAGATGGAGCCTTTGGGATATAATTAGATCACAAGAGTAGAGCCCCCATGAAAGCATTAGAGCACCTGTAAGAAGAGGCCAGTGAGCTAGCTAGCTCTCTGTCTGTCATACAAGAATTCAGCAAAAAGACAGCCATCTGTAAATGAGGAAAGAGTTCACCAAGAACTCAACCATTCTGGAACCTTGATCTCAGCCTTCCAGCCTCCATAACTGTGAGAAATAAATGTTTGCTGTTTAAGCCACACAGCCTATGGTATTTTGGTTTAGCAGCCCACCCTGACTAGGACACCTGCTAGGGTTAACATCCTAACCTACTTGCTGTAGGAACCCTCACTGACATCCTCCCCTATTCCTACTCTACTGAGCAGCAGACCCATTTATGAGCATGAAAAATTATATGTTACTGGTGCCCCTTTAAAACAATGCGAACACTTACATTAAGTTACATTAAAATGGTCTTGTTACTTTGCATTTACACTGATTAACTCATTCATATTTAGAGGAGGAAAGCCTCTGTTTGTAAAATGGTCCAAAATGTAATATGTCAAAGTGCAGCATATATTTAACTACATAATTTGATTAATGGTGCTTTAGAGAGTACACTTGACATTTACTTAGGAAATATGATACCTTTGAGAATTGTTTACCACTACAAGAGTAATCTAAATTTATACCAATGTTATCTTCCAAAACCAAAACTGGCTTTCCTTCAATGAACAAATCATGTCAATTTTAGTCATTTTTTTAGAAGTTGAGATTTGATGACTATTTATGTGTTGTTATTCAACAAAAACTGATAAAATACAGGATGACTATATCACTATTACAAGATAAAAGGGCATCTTTCAATGTTGGGAAACATTGCAACTAAATTTTTTAGAAAGTTCTATTAATATCTATGTTTCAAAGACTGCTTTTAAAAATATGAGTAACTTAGATAATTATGAAGCCTCCCCCCCCCCCCATTTTATGATTAGACTACCATTGGCTTTATTTTATTGCATTTGTAGTGATATGTTGGTAGTAGAACATACAAGTTTATCTTGAATATCACAAAAGTAGTTTTCTCCTTACTAGTTAACCAAGGAAGTGCAGGGATCCCCACCCCTTTCCATGCACTAGTTCTGCTATATAAGTCAACTAACAGAACGTAATTAATTTGTAAGTATTATTCAAAACATCGCCTTAATCATTGATGGGGAAAGGAAAGGAGAGTCTTTAGGTAAGACTCATTACCAAATGAGATTCTAGGACATGTCGAGAGTTCTGCTGAGCAATTTGATGTGAGGTGGGGGGTAGAGTAGAAGTAGGTTGCCAGATAAATACAGGGTCTCCAGTTAAATATGAGTTTCAGATAAGTGAATGGTTTTTTAAATATGTAAGTATATAAGTACATGTGGAGCATACTCATACTAAAATATTACTTTTTATTTACCTGAAATTTAAATTTAACTGGTATTCTATATTTTTATTTCGGAAATCTGGCAACATTAGGTAAGAGGTGGGCAATATGAGAGTCTGTATTTAAATTTCTATCTTTATCTGCATATCAAGATCGTTTTTAAAGAAAGTAGTGACCTTATATAGAAGCTTCTTTAGGAAATAATTTTTAACTGACATTTAGAGGGCTTTTTAATTTATTTTTTACTACCTAAGACTGTGAATTTTTCTTTCTGAAATCTATAAATCAAAATAACAAGAAATACACACTTTGTTGTTTATTTGTGTATTAAGTGGGTAACTCAGGGCCAATAGAAGGGAGAAATGGGATGGACATTAGTGCAGGATCACTGTTTATTGGTATAGTTTCTAGATTGTTTGGCATACAGCTTGAACTCTGGGAGGTTCTATATTAGTAACTAAAATTAATAGATTTAAAATCAGGTAGATTGAGTCCAGCTACAAGACTTTTGATGTGACTGGGCATTATTGTCTTCCTTAAGATAATGAAATGAATATAGCAATAGTGATTTAATCCTGTTCTGAGGATTAAATCAAATAATACTTACAAAATTGTGAGCATAATACTTGGCATATACAAAATATTCAAAAAATGGTAGCTTTATTCTTTTCTGGCTTTTCAAAATCAAGTGTGTTTTGCACTAAGTTTGATGTATTTCTTAAAAGCAAGCAAGAAAAAACTAGGTCATCACAGGAAGAATATTTTGTTTACTGTATAAATTGAGAGAAAGAATAGGGTCAAAGGAAGCTATATTTTGTTCTAGGAGAAGGAAGATTATGAACAATATTGCTTGTTATTTTTTTTCCCTTAAATATTTTCTCCCTTTGTATTGCTCTAGGAATTATACACTAAACCCCTTTTTAATATTTTGGCATATGTCATCACCAAACACTCACTGTTCATTTGACTAAAAAGCTGAATTTATATTATCAGTAATAATGATAACCTAAAGATCTGTGGTGTTTCAATGCAGAAATACAGGGTCTGGCACAAATAATGCCCCTTTTTATGAGCTGGTAATCTATTCCAAAATCATAAACATGTAATTCTGTAACATAACAGTATTATAACTACATTAACATAACTATTTTAAAATGGGCGTTGTGAGGATTTTACTTTTACTATTATTGTAATGGGTTACTTTAAATATTTAGTTATTTTAATATGATTTCTAATAATTTTCTATTTGAAGACGATTGGTTTTCAAAATGATATATTGTAGAAATATGATATGTGATGATTGTAGTCAACCATAACATAGGTAAACTTGTGATAAAAGTGGTATGACATACCCATGATTTTTTTCCTTGAGAAAATCCAGTTATAATAACCTGGTGAGCCAAAGTCCCAGAATCTCCAGGAAGGAGATTGCCTTTCCAAGAGTTTAAGCACAGTGCATTTTGATTGGATTATACCTGGTCAAGTTGACTAACCCACTACTGTGATTTTTCATAATAGTTGAGATTTACTTCATTCATCTTTTTGTGAGATGAGGAGGGTCAGTGAATCAGAAGAAGTCAAGTTCTTTTCAATCTCGTATTTGAATGCTTTGGGAATTTTTTGTCACCTAGTTGACAAGGGAAAGGTTTAAAAAACTGTTTTCACTTACTAGGAAACTACATTCATTAATCCATGAATAGATGGACACAGTATTCACCCTTAAATAATCTAAGTTAAAAGGGAGATGGCCCACTGACTTGTATGGTTGTTTGGAAACAAGTGTGTATGTGGAAGAGGAGGGGAGATCAAGGAGATGACTAGGGAAATCTGAGAAGTCAAGCTTAAGATGGAGATTTGATGTGTAGGCATGTGCCCCAGGGACTTGACAACAGCAGCTGGTTTCAGAAGTAAAAGAACTGGAACATTGAATGTCAACTATAATTGAAAAAAGCTAAAAATTAAAATTTTTCATTAGTTCAAAAAACAAAACCTTATTGTTAAAAACAAACAAATAAACAACCAACCAACCAAGACCTGGAGCAGGTTGAGGGATCTCCTTGGAAAATGGCCAATTTAGGAGATTTCAATCAGAGACCAAATTGATTAAATTTTGTTTCTTTAGACCAGCAGTTTGAATTTTTAAAATTCATTTGAAAATAAATGCTTTCTTTTTTAATTGTCTAACACGTATCTCAGCATTTAATTTGTACCAGGCACCATGCTTAAGCTCTACGTGTATTATCTCATTTAATCCTTACCACAACTCAATAATTAAAGTATCATTTTCCTCATTCTGCAAACTAGGATGTTGAGACTCAAAAAGGTTTAAGAACCAGAGTCAAAGCTTAACCCAAGTTTGTCTGGCTCCTTAGTCTATTGTCTGATTGACCATTTTTAAATACTGTTTTCCTTTAATTTAAGGGATACTTGCTGGATATTGTTTACACTAGAAAGACTGAGTAGACAGAAGAATCGACAGAAGTTCTTAAAAATTGCATTATTAGCATACTTTTTTATTCACACAAGAAGAAAATAGATGCACTAAGCCACTTAAACACAACAGGTTACATAAAAGATTTATTCTTATTTCCCATTTTAATACAATTATCCAGTATAGAGAAGAAAAAGCAACAGCAATTCAAATATTTGTCTTTTGGCATATTCCAGAAAAAGGAATTCATTTGAAGAACTAAAGTAGAAATAGTTATCTATACAACTTGGATTTTAATGCTTTGCTGTTTCTAGGGGTTTTTTAAAAAAATGTATTTTCCCTGTCTGAAAAAAAGATTGGAAGGCTTGTTGTTAAATATACTCGGTGATGAGGTCTCTGTCCTATGGACAAACATTTTTAAAGATTTGAGGATGGCTAAATTTGTGATAAAGATAAGAAAGCAGGAAAAGAAATGGAAATTAGGCAAGTACAACCAAGTGAATGTCGAGACCCGGAAATGAGGGTAGTTTTCTGGATTCTTTTTTTTTTTTTTTAACTTCTCAAGCTGCATTGTGTGAGCCCAGTTGTGAAAATTCCATTCTTTGGGAGCTGGTCTTAGAATAGTATTCAATACTACCACTAGAGGGCAATAATAGCCTCTACTACGGATCTTTGGTGATGGTGAATATTCCCTAGTCTGATGGAACAGTGTGAGAGTGATTAACCCACCTAAACTTAGATAGCAGAGTAGATTTGGTACCACAGCCCAATAGAAGACAGAACAGCAATATTATAGCAACAACAGTAGAGCTATAAAGGATTTTAAATCAGTGTTATAAATGGAATAATTAAATTACCATCCTTTATTGAATTGGGATGATATCCATAACACTGAGTTTGGTTAATCCTGGAAGATGCTATCAGTGGCCTTCAGTGAGAATTGTTAATTGGCTACATTTTTGTGTCCCATAAACCCTAACTGTTGCTATACCCAAACTGCCAAGGTTATGACACCTTACCAAGTTGTTTTTACAGTGCTGTATGGTGGCAAGTTCACAAACTTAATTGTCAGATTTTGGGTCCGACCACAGCTCTGATGGCCAGTCCAGGAAAAGAGTTCCAAAACTGCTCTGAAGGGTGGACTAGGCACTGACGTCGGTGCATAGCTTCCCACGGGAAGTACTTAAAAAGGTGACCGTAGTGATTTTCAGCAATGATGTATATAACACTTTTTCTAGGATGAGTTCACAAAATTTATTGTCTGACCTCACATTTTGTTTAAGCCACCCGGTCTGTGGTAATCTATTATAGCAGCCTACGCTGACTAAGACAGGTCCTTTTCTATTACAACAGATAAATTCAGTTTTTGGATGTTATATAAAATTGCTAACAGGGCTTCCTCCATATCATTCCAAAAGGCTCCTTGTTCAATGCAAGGTTCCTAGAGAGTAGTTTTGCCCTATGTTCATGATATTTTTCTCTTTCATAAAATTATACAACTGAAAGAATAACGAAAGTTTATTCAGGACGACCTACTTATTCTACATATGTGGAATGTAATGACTGGGTGAGTTAAGCAACTCACTGAAAATGACGTGGAGCAGTTAGTGGCAGAGCTAGAATTTGGATCTCATCCCAATACTTAATCCAGTTGTCATTCTAATTTGCCAACGTGTGCCAGTGTGGCTGTACGCTATTCCCGGATAACTCCTGCAATCAGCAGTGTATGTTGATAATTTAATGTGGAAATTCACCCTGCTCCCATTTTCTAGCTGTTGACATCATTCTTTCAAGGCCAAGTCAAATGCCGTCTCCCATTGGGGTGAATTTTTCTTCATTAGTTAGGAAGTATCAGGTGATGCAAGTTTCTTCCTGATTGGAATGGAACTAAATGTGTGTGTGCCATTAGTGTGGGAGGCAAATGAAGAAAAATGGGAGTAAAAGAGAAAGTAAAACGGCTGACAGCTAAGGAAAATTTGAGTTGTGTCTCAAATTTGTCCTGATCGTAGGAATCAATTCTCACACACAATAATAGGTTATTATGTTATAAGCTATATCTTTATGATTACATTTTAGTCATTGTAGCCACCAGGTGAGGTGGGCACTATTGTTCTATGTAATTGATGGGAGAACTGAGGCTGGGGTAGGTTAAATAGTTTGAGCAAAATCCAACATGACAGACCTTCCTCCCTCCCTCCCTCCCTCCCTCCCTCCCTCCCTTCCTTCTTTTCCATTTTCTTCTGTTTATTCACTCAATCTTTTAACACAGGCATTCCCTATTATATATGTCAAAGACTTAGGTGCATGTGTGACCTACATTGGACTGTGATGTATGAAAGATATAAATTTTCATTTCTTAAGCCACAGAGATTTAGTGATGGTCGGCTTGTCTTGCTTGTTTTGTTTTTGTACGTCTAGCCTGAGTAGAACAAAGGTATTAGTCAAAATCTGCCTTGTGCCTCAATACATTGAGAAAGCTAATATGTCAGAATTGGTTTTCTTCTAATATAAAAAACACATTTGAAATGGTATGATTATGGCGATAGGAATGTGTGACAGGTCATTGTAGTGCTCAAGTTCTAAAACATTTTCTATGTTATGTGTTTACATATATATTTCATTGGTTTATTTTAATCTGATATTCTGTTTGCGTTACATTCGGTGCTTTTGTTTTCTTATTTGTAATCATTTTTCTCTTTCTATTTGTACTCTCTCTTAATTATTTTAGTGTTTCTTTCAATCTGACAATCCTTTTGGTCTCTCCTAAAAAATTTCTTTCATTGTTATTATGTTTTAGAGTTTTTACTTACAGGTTAGCCATTTTTATTCTTCTTAAAACTTTGAGTAAGTAAATGTTCAGAGATGCACATACTTTTTTATTGAATACATAAACATTCTGAAACACATTTTTAATAAGATTTAATGTATATTAAATTCAAAATCAGTGGTGTACGTTTAACATTATGTGCTTAGGACATTGCAAAATTGATTTAAAATTATTAAGCCAATGCATGCTCAGAAATGCATTCTTTTTTTTTTTTAACTTGAGAGTGTGAACATTTATCATATTTCAAGACAGTTTTTCACATTGTCACTAGTTACTTGTCTTTTCAGTGGCGGATGTGACCATTTGAAAACTCACTAAGCTGAGTCTTGTGAAAATATAGGGTTTGAAGTTTTTAGGTGATCTTCAGCAGCCCTATGAGGTTATTATATAAAGAAGAAGTAAAAAACCAGAAAGACTGAAAGACACTGGAAAGTATGCTTACTGTTACTTACTTTCCATTCTTAATAAAGCAGCAACAGAAGGACTTACAGATTTGCTTGAAGGATAATTGTTAGAGAAGAAAATTTCCAGAGTGAACTCCACTGACTTAATTAATTAATTCAGTAATTAGAGAAACTTGTATTGAGACCTACAAATCTGTGCTAGGCACAGGCAATACAAAGATCAGTAACATGTAAGTCCAGGTTTCAAGGCACTCATGGATGGAGTCAGCAGTTGGTTAATGTCTCTAATGGAGCAAGTAAAAGCAAGACAAGAACGGTTTTTGAGAAACTGTGGGCATTAAGCCAGCATTCAGTGGAGTAAGGCCTATAGAGGGATGGAAACGAATAGCAAAGTAGATTGTACTTTCTAGAAGAGATGGCTAGGCCACTTGCTCGGGAGTGCTGCATGGAAGAGGGCAGGATCATTTTGGAACCCAAGAGACTTGAGAAGCACCTAAGATTTTTGTTTTAAAACATTCAGTAGGATATGTTTTCTCATCTTTGTAACTGCTTCGTAACTTTCATTAGTGCTTATGATCATTGGCTTTATTCCTGTGGGAAGAAAAACCTTAGAAGCATTTCAAGGACCATTTAAAACTTTCATCTCTTCCTCCGTGTTTTCACAAGTCCTCTGAGATTTACTCTATCTCATTGTTTTTGAAACTCGATCATTGTTACTTTCAGGGTGCATGTTTGGCCTTCGCAGTAACTGTAAACTTTTGTGAACTAGGCATGTGCTAACCTCCGACTCTTGCATTCGCTGTTTACAAGGACTCCCTTCTTCCCTGCTTCAGATCTGTTCTCAAATGCCCCCTTCTTAAGGAGTCTTGCCCTGGACACACCTATGTAAATTGCAACCCTCTCTTTCCTCTTCTCAATACCTGTATCTCAATCGTGGTTACTCTGCTCCATTTTTTTCCTTTATCATTTTCAACATGTGACATATGACTATTTCTGTTTAGTGTTCATTTTCTGCCTTCCTCCAAATAGAACATAACCTCTACCATGGCAGGATTTCTTCTTTTTTTGAAGAGGGAATGGGGTTCTGTTGTCTTCATCGATGAATCCTAAAGGCCTTATGAGGCCATACAATTATAATTGAACTCATTCTAGAAAAAGAGCTAACATACCTCATTGCTGATTACCACAGCAGTCACCTTGGAAGCACTCCCCTTGGGAAGCCGTGCACTGATGCCAGTGCCTAGTTTATCCTTCAAAGCAATTTTGGAACTCTTTTTCTGGAATGGCCATCACAGGTGGTTGTATGTGACCCTTGATGTCCATAATGTCATCAAAATGTCTTTCTTCCAATATTTCCTTCATCTTCAGGTAAAGAAAAAAGTCACTGGGGGCCAGATCAGGTGACAAGGGAGGGTGCTCCCATACAGTTATTTGTGTACTGGTTAAAAACTGCCTCACAGACAGTGCTGTGTGAGCTGGTGCATTGTTGTGATGCAAGAGCCACGAGTTATTGGAGAAGTCGAGGTCATTTTCATCTAAACTTTTCATGCAGGCTTTTCAGCACTTCCAAATAGTAAATGTGTTTGTCCAGTTGGTACAAATTCAAAATGAACAATCCTTCTGATATCGAAAGAGGTTAGCAGTATTTTTTCGACTCTTGATTTGGACTAATGAAACATTTTTGGTCATGGAGAATTGGCTGACTTCCATTGTGCACTTCGCTGCTTCGATTCAGAGTTGTATTGGTACATCCATGTTTTATCACCAGTGATGACACGGCTCAAAACATTGTCTTGCCTTTTCAAAAGGTCTTGGCAAACTTTGATTCTCCTTTGCTTTTATTCATCAGTGAGCTCCTTTGGAACCATTTTTGGATACGCCTTTCTCATGCCAAGATTTTCAGTTAAGGGTTTTCTAACTGTTTCTCTATCATTGTTTACTTGGTCTGCTATGCTTCTCACAGTCAGCCAATGATTTTGACAAACAATGCCATGAATTTTTGCAACGATTTTGTCAGTTTGCTTGTTACTGGCCACCCTGACCTCTCTTCATCAGTGACACTTTCTCTTTCCTCAGAAAAATCCATGTGTACACTGCCGTTTTCTTCATGGCATTATCCCTATAAACTTGGACTAACATGTCCCTGATTTCACTTCTCCTCTTGCCAAGTTTAACACGAAATTTAATGTTTGTTCATTGCTCTAATTCAAGCCCCGACATTCTCATGATGGTAGACAAAATCACACAACAATAGTGAACGCCACTCGGGAAGACACTGCCACATGTTGACACGAACACAGCTGTGAGACACAGATATACCAAGGTTATGAAACCGTACCAAGTTGTTTGTACAGTGCTGCCAAAGTAAGTGCACGGTGGCAAGTTCACAAACTTAATTATCAGATTTCGTATACTAGAAGGTTCTCCAGAAGTCACTCACTAAATGAACAAATTTGTTCTTTATGCATCTTCAATACAGTAAGTCTCATCTGTAGCCTTACTCAGTTCTTATTAATTTCAAAGAACTGACTTGTATTTGTTCAAAATCTTAAAAGTTCTGTAGTTTCCAAAGCAATGGCAATTGCTTCCTTATCCTTTGCTGTCAGAGCACACGTTTCTGTCTAGATTGGCCAGTCAAAGGTTTTTCTGTTTTTTTTTTTTTCAAGCACCGAACAAAACGTTTGTTGAAATTACACTGACTGCTTTTGTGTTCCACATTTTTATTTAGAATTTCTTTAATTGACTTTATCTTTTTTAGTTGCCTCCCTTTTGTTCCCATATACTTTAATACAGCTTGCTGCCTTGCAATTCTGTTTGATGATACTGGCTTAAAAAATAGAAAACGGATTTTTCTTTTCCCCAAAGAAATAGAAGACTTCCCTCTATACTACACAGGGTATACAGGAGGAATACAAATATGAATTCAAAGCTATGACTAAGAATCCACATGTAATTTTCTTTCTGTAGAAAAGTAAAGTTGGAAAGTTGAGTTCAGAAGCATTGTTTGGTGTGGTTAAATCAAGTAAAACTACATGAAAAATAAAGGCTGTCAGTCTTAGAGAGAAAATAAATTTTGTTCTTCCATGTAAGAAATAGCCCCCTCACCTTTAAAAAAAGTCCTGAGGTGAGGTAAACAGAATCTATTTTTTGCCAACAAAAATTTCTATTTCTGTCTGATATTTTTTTCCCATCAATAGAAATCAGTAGGACACCTCAACAAAAATTAGTATTAAAGTGCAAAACTGCTTTAATCTCTTCTGTATAATAGATATTGATTTTACAAATTGAATTTAATCTGTTTGCTCTTTCACTTCCTTGGTTTACTTTTGGTTTTTATTTATAGTTTGTTAACACATTAAATACTTATTTTGTGGTTTTGGTTTTCTGTATATATAATATTTTAATTTTACTAAAAATGAAATACTTGGCACGTGTTTACTGCCTGCTGACCTCTCTTCAGTCACTGGTATAAGCATATAGGGTGGATTAGCCAGTGTGTTCATGCGTGCCATGTTCTTTAGAGGCTTTAGCATTCTGTAGGTCAGCCCATTGTTTTTCCTTTTTTAATTAATAGACTTTTTTTTAAAAATAGCAGTTTTAGATTCATAGAATAATTAGCAGAAAGTACAGGAAGTTCCCACATACTCCCTTTCCTTCTTCCACACACACCCACCCCCCTGCCCCCCGCCACCCCCCCCACACACACACAGTCTGCCCCATCATTGACATCTCATGCCAGAGTGGTGCATTTGTTATAATTAATGAAGCCTACATGGATACATAATTATCAGTCAAAGTCCATAGTTTACATTAAGATTCACTCTTTGTATTGTATGTTATATAGGTTTTGACAGCTGTATAATGACATGTCTTCACCATAGAGCTTCAAACAGAATAATTTCACTGCCCTAAACGTCCTCTGTGTTCTACCAATCCCTCTCTCCTTCCAAACTTCTGGGAACCACTGGTCTTTTTACTGTCTCCGTAGTTTTGACTTTTCCAGGTTGCTGCGTAGTTGTAATGATACAGTCCGTAGCTATTTCAGCTTGGCTTCATTAACCTAGTAATAATATGCATTTAAGTTTCCTCTATGTATTTCCATGGATTGACAAAATTTTTTTTAGTGTGGAATGGCATTCCATTGTCTGGATGTACCACAGTTTATCCATTAACTAATTGAAGGGAATCTTAGTGGTTTCTAGGTTTTGGCCATTACAAATGAAGCTACTATAAACATCCATGAGCAGGTTTTTGTGTGGACGTAAGTTTTCAACTCCTTTGGATAAATACCAAGGAGCACTATTGCTAGATCATATGATAAGGATATGTTTAGCTTTGTATTATAAATAGCTGCCAAACTGTCCCTCAAAGTAGCTCTACCATTTGCATCCCCACTGGGGTGAATGAGAGTTCCTGTTACTCCACAGCTTCACCAGCATTTGGTGGTATCAGACTCTGTTACTTTAAAAACTTTTTCTAATCTCATATTTGGATTTTCAGAAAGGAGGCAGTAGTCAAAGGCCAGGTATCAAATATTTATTTTTTTCTCAAAGTGGGAGGTGGGGGCGGGGAGAAACAAAGAGAGAGAGAAAGGGGAGGCTTGGAAAGGGGAAGTGTGGCGTGGGTGGAATAAGGGGAGTGGAGAGGGGTGAGTAAAGGGGAGGGGAGATGGAATGAGAGAGGTCTTCCCCTTCCTTTATAGTTTTCCTTTGTTTTGAGGTTTCCCTGGAAACTTGTAGACCATTCCAGGAAGAGAAAATGTACTCACAAGATACACAACTGAAGAAATGTTTGAAGGGAATGGGCGAGTAACAAGTGTCTAGATTTTTGGTTCCATATTGACCAATTTTAATAATCTATGTTTTACAATGTAGAATTAACTTGACTACATGTTCACTTCTAGTCGCTACCTTTTTCTTCCTATATTAGTAGCATTCAAATCAGAGAAGACTTGCCTTTCACCATATCTTACACCAGTATTCAAGATTGAGTAAATAGCGTATGTATTGAATTCATTACATTCCATCATTGACTTTTTGAAAAGTTATTATTAAAATAATAAGATTTATAATCTCACAAACCAAATAATATGAATCTTTCACTTTGCAATCTCTTTTTAATATGAATACACAATTTTTATAGACTGAAATTCTAAATTGTACTTATTGGAGGAAGTTTGTGAATTAAATTAAAAATACTGAGTTTGGAAAACTCAAGTAGCCAAGGCAGCAATTTTACCCCGGGGCCCAGGCAACGCGAAGGCACTGCCTTTGGTAGGCTCAAGGGTCCTACGGGCAGGTGACGTTTTATGAACTTAAGGAAGCCTGCAGGTTTTATTTGGTAATTTATAAATCAACATGTGTGTAAAAAGGAGTTCCCATGGGTTCATGAATTAAAGGTCTCAATAGATCTACTTAATTTCTACTAACAAATGAAGTTACTGACAAATTGTGCTCTTCTTAAATGAAGATGGTGTAAAAACCTCTATATTGAGTGCATATACATGACAAGTTGGAAGTCTAGCTCAGAGGAGATGAGAGGAACATGCTAAGGACCTACCTGGCTGTTCCTTTAAATTACCATTCAGGCAAACAGTGGTTTTAAGTATTGTAAGGTTTTTAATTGTTTTTAGTCTCATATATTGTTTAATTTATGCTCACAAAGGGTTATTACTAGCTCATCAGAAGAAAAAGAAGTCTAGACGTTAAAATGAAAAGAAAAATAATCCTTTCCGTTTGCCTAAAGGTATTTCTGTGTTTTGTGTCCATCAGATCAAATTCTTATTCAAACTTCAGAAAATCTCCTGCCCTTCAAAAAACAGTGTTAAAGGGCTAAAGTGTAACATTTATAGATAATTTGGTTTTCTGTTATTTGATAATAAAATGTTTTGTAACAGCAATGCATTATTTGAAGATAAAAGTTATTTTTTTACAAAGCCTATAATTCTCTTTTAAATATTTAAAAATAATTCATAGTATTTAACTTTATAATATCAATTGATATATAATATCAATATATACCGACACTAACTTAACTAAAAATACTTAAGTCCTTTAGGTAGTAAATTTTAAAACTCTAATGGAGGACATGGAAGGTAATTTGTATAAATAACCGATATTCCATGAACTTGAATGGAACCAATTAATATTATGAAAATGGCACTTCTACCCTTGTTAAGGACATTCCTAAGAAATTTCCAGTGGGATTTTTGAAGAACTTAATAACCATATTGTAGTTTATAATAGAAAGAATGAAGATCCATGAATAATTAAATCATCTTTAACAAAGACTGTAAAAGCTTGCTCTCCCAAATTGCCCTCCTTCTTATAATGGTTTTTGCACTATATGTACACGTATATATCCACACATGTCTATAAATAATAATCTATGAATATACTTTTATTCGAAAAAATAGCATCTAAAAATTTTGAAGAGTATTTTAAGAAATCCAGTTCACTAGAAGCTTCCACTTATGATACATTAAACATTATGGAACAAAGGTATCTCCACATGTGTCATAACCTGTAATCATAGCATGCATTGTGATGAACTTGAAACCTTTCTAGATTCAGCTTGTATAGTGTCTGTATTTGCTTAGCTAAACTAGTATCTTTTGTTTGAATTGAGGTCTCAGTTTACTGTAGTTCTGCTTTCACCTCTTTAAATAGTGACAAGGTTGACTTTCACACGTATCTGTGAATTGCCACAGCTTTGATTTGCTAACAAGGGCCTGCCTGCCCTAGTGAGAAATTTCACTGTATGATGTCCCTGAAGATACAAGTTCTCACTTCAACTAATAAAGTGCTTAATTAACGAAGCTGCCAGTGGCAATTTCTTTTTGTAAAATACTGAATGCTGTTAGACCTCACCAGACTAGAAAATAACCTTACTTATTTTTCCATTGCAACCCTTTCTCCTTACCTAATAAGTCCACAGTTTGTAAGTCTTTGCCTGAATAGTTTCTGGCCAAAGGTCATAGACATAAAAGCCTTTGTTGAGTCCTATTTTTTAAAGAATTTATTTTTTATTTATTCCAATTGTATTCTATACATACTGACTGTTACACTGCTTCTAGAATTTCTAACCAGAGGTTGTAAAAGCAATAATAAAAAAAACATAACTTTCTTAATTAAAAGACTTTTTTCTATTTTTCTGATTAGGAATTAAAAATTTTTTTTTTATTTTTAAAAATACATTTTAAAATGTGTATTATAAATGTTTCATTTATTAAAAAGGTCACAAACTTGGCACCGTGCACTTACATTGGCAGCACTGTACAAACAACTCGGTAAGGTGTCATAGACTTGCCAAGGTGCATGGTGGCAAGTTCGTAAACTTAATTGTCAGATTTTGAGTCCAGTGACAGCTCTGATGGCCATTCCAGAAAGAGTTCCAAAATCGCTTTGAAGGGTGGACTAGGCGCTGGCATCAGTGCAGAGCTTCCCAAGGGGAGTGCTTCAAAGGTGATCGTAGTCATACTCAGCAATGAGGTGTGTAGCACTTTCTTTCGAATGAGTTTGCGAAATTGTCCAACCTCGTATGTATTATTTTTTGAAATTGAATTGCATTACAGTAGTGATGTGTAGTATGACATTTGCTCAAAAGATGTCATTAATCAAAGGAATGCTAGTATCACCAGGTAAGAGGCAGGACAAAGCAAATGGCAGAAAGATGGTTGTCATTTGAGGAGCGCAAGGTAATTTTAAAGTGGTATTTGAAATTTAAGAACATTGTTTGAGTTTCCCTCGTGTTCTCCTGACTTAACACCCCTTGACTTCTACCTATGGGGGACCATTAAGGATGTGATATACTGTAGAAAACCGTCTACACTGGTGGTACTTCAGGAAGAAATTGAAACTGTATGCACAGTGATAGAAGTGGACACTGGTCAACATTGCTCAAGCAGTAGTTCGCTGTAATCAGACGTGTCTGGACACTGATGGTAACCACTCTGAGCACCTCTTGTAATTGCAGAAGTCAAATGTGACTTGTATTTATCCTTTGTTATTGGTATATATTGAGTTTTACAATTTTAATACAGGTTTTTCTTTTCTTAAAGTGTGTATACATTTTTGGCACCTTCTGTATTATAAATTGACAATATTCATGGCTCTGATTAATTTTTAGAATTAGTTATCCTGCAGCAGAAAGCAAACATTTGTTTGGGTTGCCAGGTGTTACCTTCCCACTCAAATGAATAAGAATGTACTCAAACAGTTTGTAAACATTTGGGTGATAAGATGGGTAAGCTGCAAAGTGGTTTTGATTGGAGAATTATTGCCAAATATACTTTTCACCTAGCTAGTTCCTGGTGTCACCAAATACACCAAATGCATTTTGACTTAAAAAAGCATTTGACTACTTGTTATATAGTTTTCTCTGGAGAATGATCCCGAATGAGTTCTGTGAATGATTTGACTTAGAAAAGGGAAATACCAGGATTGTTGGTTAAAGTTTCACTGAAGCTCAGTAAAGTTTATTGTTTTCTTCTTTGCCTGGGGAGTAGAAGAAAGATTCATTACTAGCCTGAGAAGGTGGACAGTATATTGAAAGATAGGACTAGAAGGGACATTGCTAAGTTTGGAAAAGTGAAGTAGAAACACGTCAGTGTGATCTCGCAGGACAATTCTCCTATGAAGTGTAAGTTCCTGTGTGATTTACACACAGTTTGAGATCTTTCTTCCTTCCTTCCTTCCTCCCTACTTCCGTTCCTCCCTTCCTCCCTTCCTTCCTTCCTCCTTCTTCTTTTATAAGCACTCTCATATATCAAGGTCTGGGTGTGGGTCAGGGGGAGTTAAGTAATTTTCCAGTTGGATTTTTTTTCCAGTAAAATATTTAAGTAAAATGTTAAGCTGATACTTTTGCCTTGATGCTGCTTTCAGCAGATGGGGTATATGAGAAGCACAGGTTTTCCCAGTCTGCTGCAGGGAAGGCAGCTCATCATCCTTCATTAAGCAGCACTGAGGAGTTGGGAGGTGAGGGATGGGGAGCACCTAAGTGCTAAAAGGTAGGCTGCTGGTGAACTTGCTGTACTTACTAATGTTTCTCAGATCTATGTCTTTTTCTTCTGGTTATGCTCTTTCCTTGGAAAGTTTGAGAGTGACTGACAGGATATACTTCAGAAAAAGTATTAAAAAAATAAGAGAACAGAGCAAACATTGCAGTAGGTTTTTTGCTAAAAGTTAGATGTTATGGTTTGTTATGCTCAGTAGTATCTTCCTATCAGGCCGGTGTAAGACACATGTGAACTGTGTTAAGATATACATTTGCAATTGTAGAATTGTATTCCTGAAACCTATATAATCCTTGCTAACGGATGTCACCTCAATACGTCTAACAATAAAAATAAATTTAAAAAATATATACATTCGTACTGTCTTATTGGCATGTTCCATTATATGCAGTCCTCTATCTTTTCCCCTTATATTGGAAATTTGGAATGGAATTTATAATTCATGTTAGTGAGATAGTCCTTTTTTCAGCTAAGAATTGACAAAAAAATGACAGTTTACTTTCAGTCAATGTCATTTCCTTTTATTTGCTAAAATAATTGACACGTTTGTAAAGAATTCAACCAACATACAAAAAATATTAATAGCTTTAGCCTACTGTTATCACTTAGATGTAAAGGTAATAGGAAAACACTAACTATGAAATGAATGAGTCTGTGTAGAAATACATTGATGTCTTATTGCTATAACCCAGATAACTACCCTGAGTGTTACTGGACAGAGCTGTGTCTTGAGGATGGGGTGGTCTCCTGTGCCCTCCCACTGCTCCTGGAAGGTCCCCATTCATGGGGCTTATCACCCTGCTTGGTCTGTGACAAGGTTTTTGGTGTGTCTCCAGTATCTAGGCAGCATCTGGCCCGTAGTAGGCACTTAGTAAATATTTACTGAATGAATGAATGTACCTTTCAGAAATTATTTTCTGAGCAGAAACCACACCTTTAGGAAATATCTATAATGGAAGTAATATGAAGGGGGCTTTTGAGTCGTGTAAGGGTTTAGAAAAGAGAAATGTGTGTGCCCATGCGTATGTATCCCAGATTGATTATATTATTTATATGAACATGATAAATGAAATGCTGTCACCTGTCTGTTTTCTCATTCCTCTATCAACAAATCATTGGTATATTAAGGATAAAGTCTGAAGCGATTACTGATTTAGCTCTAACCTTCTTTCCCCATATCTGTTGTATTATGCAATCCAGCTATTTTCCTCATTAAACTATCTCCTGAATATTCCACCTCAATATCTTTCTTATTTAGATTTAATATCCAGAATGCTCACACAAGCAGGTTTTCCTACTTAAATATGCTGAACCCTGAAAATTGATGGATGTTTCTGATCTTTCTGTCAATGTGAAAAATGAGAGATGCAGTGTATTAGGATTTCTGTTTATATATGCTTAAAATGGCAATTCACTGTTAACTGGTATAAAAAATATGGTGCTGTATACAATCAGCATAATTTGTGATGAGATTGTCAGATATAATCAAGTTAGTCAATGAGGTACCACAATAAATATTTAAGATATTAAATTTTTATTTTAATTGTAATTTTAAGATAAATTATTTTAATAAACTTTTGGAGATGTATCCAATTTGTCCTTAGGCTTTCATAGTATCAACAGTGATTTAAAACAGTCTACCAAAGCTTCCAAAACCATGCAACTCTTTATCCTAAGGAATTAGAGAGGTTATTACAACTAATTAAGGATGACCATAGCATAAATTTCTTTTTACACATAGTTCCTTCCTTTGAATTTATTAAGCAAATAGAAGTAATAATTAAAATATGTAAATAGAGCTGGGAATTTTAAGTATACCTGTAGGAAAAGGTAAATTAATATATGTGTAAAAACAATTTTGCTATCTAACAGAAGATATCATATGAGCTAAATAGTTATGGAGATTTTAAGTTTATGACAGGAAATTAGAACAACTACTCTTATTACAAGTCACCATTATTTTAATTTCTTTTTAAAACTTAGTTAAAATTTATACATATGTAATACCATATGTGCAAGTAGTATTTCTTTGCATACTTCTGAAGTTCAGCCAATAATGCAAATTTTGAAAATTGTCTTTTGAAAATACACTGATTTGACCCTAGCATGGATTTAAAATTCTAGTACAATATGTACTGTGAATAAATGTATAGTAAATGTTACTAACCATTTCCCATTTTGTCATATTGAGAATAAATCAAATTTAAGCTTTTCTTGTATCTAAGATTTTTCTCATTCTGTCTGAATTTTATTCTATCATTTTTCCTATAAAGATAGATTTTTTTTTTTATTTTTTGATTTATAAATACGGGTGTCACCGATATATAAGAGCTCAACAAGTTTTTTAAATGTGTAGAACATTTTTTCATGTAAATAGTTTATTGCATTTCTTAATTTGAATAACAATGGAAAAGTGGCTAAATTCAAGCTCCTTTATTTCATTTGTACTATTTACATGGGCATTTTGTATTAACCATGTGAAAAGCAATGCTTCAAAGTTGAAAGTTTATGATAAAGATGTGGGCCACTATTCTCAAGGGTCCTGGTTGGGTCTATCTCAGATGAAAAAATAAATATGATTAGTTTATCAATTAAAAATATTCAACTGGATGATAAATGTGAATGTTGTACTTAATTGGATTTGTAAATGTCTATATCCTATGGGACCCATAATTCCTTTGGAGAAGCTATGTTATATGTCCTCGTGTTACAGGACTTAGGTTGTACATGCCTATTTTTGTAACCAAGGACTCAGGGTTCCCCAGCCTTTATCTTGCCAGATGGAATTTGCAAAGGAAAGACAGTACAATGATAAAGTAAATGTGCAGATTTCTTTCTGCCCACACTTCAGCAGCCCTGTTTAAGTCACGGAGGTGTGGATCAGCTTTGGTTCCAATCTGGGCCCTGCTGTTTGGTTGCTAGGATTCTGAACTCCTTTATTCCATTCTGAATTCTACTGTGTCCAGGCAGAATTTGTTACAAGGAGCTGAGTTCTTGGGAAGCTACCAGTGGAAGAAGTCGTCTCAGTATATTTGCCAACAGATTCAGTTTCCCACTTGAGGTAATTGAGAGATTCTTCTGTAAAAGTGTGAGACAAGTGTATCTTTGCTTTTTTACTTCTCTTGTGCTTTTTCACTGATGTCAACTGTCCCCCTTTTCCTTACTTGTTACTAGATCTCAGGCTTCCCCTGCTGATAATTAGCTAATCCAATCAGGTAGTAAAGATGGATTAATGGAAGATCCTTTGCTTCTCTTCCCAGGATCCTTCCTTTCCACTTAGAAAAAAGTTAAATAAACTTTTTCTTTCCACTTTCTTAATTTAAAATTACTTCCAGTGAAAATATAACTTGTAGCCCTTATAACCCTAAAGCTGAGACTTTCTGATTGGGACAGAAATTCTAATGCTTTGTTTCATTGGTGAATGAAAAGGACATTAGAAGATACCTTCCTAAATCTCACCACATATGCTTACATATAGGGTGACTAGCCATTGTTGAATATTGATGGGCTATAAAATCTTGTGACTTCAGTTAACCTGAGTTGTTTTCTAATAAACTCTTTCTCCCAACCCTATTATGCTGACCTCCAAAGTACAGAGATATAAATTTTTGGACAGCTAAGATAACTTAAAATACCCATAGAACTAGAAATTTTTAAATCTAGAAAGGAAAATTATAATTAATTGGTAACTTCTCTTTAGTAGGTCAGGGTACTTAGATCCTATCAGATGAGAAGCTGACATTTCACTGACATTGGACTTTTTATAGCAAAGTTATAACTGTGATCTTCATTTTGACTTCATGAAATAGGCAGGGCAGGTCTTATATTCATTTTACAGGTGAAGAAACTTTGACTCATAGAGGTTAAATGACACATCCTGCTACCACATCCAAGAGAGCTAGATTAAACTCCAGGCCACCTGTATGCTAATCTTATGTTTTCATTACACAGTAGTGCCAGCCACTCGTAATCTTGTGGGAAGACTTTCAAGAAGTAGTTTTTGGTCTCATTGCTCTTCGGAAAAAATTCAAGGCCAAAACAATTTATTCAAATTGTCCTGTATAAATACATCACATACCATGAACAAGTGTCACTTTTCTGGGATCATGAACGCCATAAGACTCCTCTGTCTTTTTTCCATGATTCTGACAGGTAAGTAACTTACCTTTGGTAATTTTTTCTTGAACAAATTTTTAATCAAAACTTAATACAAAAAATGTGATAAATCAACTTATCTAATTTTTAATGTCTAATAGCTCTCATCTTTGATGGATTTCCTATTTATTAATAGTATTTTTAGTGTATGCCATTTTATTGTGCTAAGCACTATATACAAGTATATGTCAAACAACAGCTAATGTCCCAAGAGGGATGTGCTAGCTGCTGATTAAAAATCTTTACATGTATTAGCTGATTTAACTTCTCAAAATCCCATGAGGCAGGTTCCATTTCTATTCCTGTTCTGTAGATGCAAACACTGCAGCATAGTGAAGTCAAGTACTTTGTCCCAAGGCATCACTAGTAAATATTAAAACTGAGATTTGAAAGCAGATAATGTGGCTCTAGGGTCAGTCCAATCCCTTAACCATGATATCTACATATTATATATTACTATGTGGTCTACATTAACTTAGTATTCAGAAGTCAGTTAGCTCAGAACTTGTAAGCTAAACTTTATCGTTGCTATTTTAAATATGAAGGAATTAAAGCTTAAAAAGTTTCTAGCTTATCTAACATTATATAGCTCTTAAAGTACCAGCCATGGTTGGCCCCAGGAGCAAATTCCTGTAGTTGGTGCAGAGTAAGGAAGGAGAACAATGAAAGGGCAATGGGCAATGATGAAACCTTCAAGTGACAAGTGGAAGAAATTGAATGGGGAGCTCAAGTGGACAGAAAGATAGGCAAAATAATAACTTGAATACATAGTGATTTGAATCACTATTGAAGATAAGCAAGGACAATGCCTACATCTAATTTGGAGAAAAAAAATTGAGATACTGGCATTTTGTTATCCATTGGCATTTGTTGTACTTGGCATTTGTTATTGAGAAAAATTGTAAGGAGGAAAGTTCTAAGGACTAATTCAATCATATTATATAAAATGGTAGTCTAACTGCAATTTCCATATTCTTGGGCATATGTGATGTTTTTCCTGCTGGTACATTAGTTTACATAATTTTGAAGAGGTCCTTCCTGAACATTTGTGTATATGAGTGTGTGCCTGTGTGCACAACATTGTGTGCCTATGGGCAGCCTGGTGAAGTATAGTATCCCTTTCTTAGAATAGTTTTTAAATGCATAAAAATAAAATACATAAGCTTGCAAATGAAGCTAATTATTTTGAAAAATTCTTATCAAAATTTTTATTAAAATTTGTGATACACCAATATATATACTTTTATATTAATGCATTAAATAACAAGATCTAACATCTGGTCTCAAAACTGTCATAATTTCAAATTTTAATTTTAAACAATATTATTTTATATACATAATGACTATAATGTGATACAAAAATAAAAGAAGTCATAGGCATGAGTCTGTAGGAGCTGAGCAGGGCTATTGAGGACATTGTAGACATCACTCATAGGGTCACCAGGAGTTGACTCAACAGCATGTAACTCACACAGTATCTAGTTAGTTTAAAGGAAACATGTATAGACATTTGTGAAGTATTATTATTAGAAGACTGACAACTGCTATCTAGCATATAAATGTAGGAAAGTATAGCAAACAGAAAAGGCAATTATATTGACTTCTATGAAATCTATTTTGTAGCATTTAGAAGATGGTAATAGGTAGATACCTATGATTATGGAGATAATAAAGAATGTGCATATTGCGAAGATTAGGAGTGATAAAGTAAAATGTGAATGCTTCATTTTTAAGGAAGAGGTTTCTTGCTTTGCTTTGTTTTATGCAGGCTGACAAATTTATAATACTGTTTCATATCTATCAACTATTCCACTTATAATCTTAGCACTGTAAGAGAGACTTTTTGTAAGTTCTACCAAAGTGTCTTAATAACAGTTGTTTTCTAGATATCTTTGCATTTACTTGGCCTTGTTTTCCTTCCTGGTTCAGGTCTAGTCCAGCCTGTTAGTTCAAGCTCGTGCTTAGCATCTCTAGCCCTTCAATTTCGTAAAGACTGTCATCCTGATCTCGGAGCTTCTGAAGCCAGTTGTCTGGCCAGAAATTGCTGCTGGTTTCCATTGAAAACCACAGACCTGCCTTGGTGTTTTGAGAAAGTTGATGCATGTTCTGTAGTACCTGATGCTGAACGAATTGACTGTCATCCAGACGCAGGGGCAAATGAAGCTGCTTGCAAAAGCCGTGGATGTCAGTGGTGTGACTCTGAGAACACCACTGCTCCTTGCTTCTATAACTCCAAAGAAGAGGCTTCTTGTTCCACAAAATTTCCCATTCAGAAACGTGTTGATTGCCATCCTCATCCAGGAGCTACTCAAGAGGTCTGCGAAGCTAAGGGCTGTTTCTGGTGTTCTACAACCGTTGCCAATGTTCCCTGGTGCTTCTACCCAGCTGATGGTCCATATGGCTACGCTATGAAAGGTGCACCTCAAAAAACAGCTCTAGGATGGAGGTTTGTATTTTCTAGAACTTTGAATAACCACTTCTATGATCTCACATTTCTGATCTGGCCTCATGGGTTTATTTGGTACACATATCACCTCAGAGATGACATTCTGTTTATTGTTATATCCTGAGAACTTTGAGCCTTCATGGTGACTCAAAAAGCCCAAAATTCATGGATTTTTACTTCCCAATCATTTTTACTTCTAAATTACTGTCACAACGTCCTGGTTGAAGAGTAGTAGGTGACACCTGTCTTTCTTGTCTCTCATTCAGTTATGTGGGTCCTGCCAAAGAGCTGGAAAGAGTCACTATTTTGTGTGCTGGAGTGATGCCCTGCAAATGTTGGGCTAAAGTAAAACTCTTTTCTTTTATGCTATCACGTATATCTTTTAGAAAGAAGCTTTTTCTCCTTTTTCTTTTATATCTTTTTGTGAATCATGACACAGTACTTAATTTTTTTGTGAAATGATATAGTAACCTAGAATGAAAAATTGTCCTGAACAGCAACTGTTTCACATAATCAGAAATTATACTTTGACATCATCAGAGTACTTATTCTAATAACTACAAAAATAACGCAATCACAACTGATATATTTAACTTAAGGAAAAAGGAATAGTCATTTTCCTTTAGGTTCTCAAGAGAAAAAACAGATTTTATGGGCCAAGTCTCACTTAAAACTTTTTATTCTTGTGCTGATTTTTAAAGACTAGATCTTGATTTTGGAGCTACTTTTCTGGAAACTGTGTGGAATGTGTAAAATTACGACATTTATTTACTTGGAGCTCAGCAAAGTGTTGGGAAAGTTAACTCTACCTCCATTTTTATTTGGAATTTATGATTTACTTCCCTTTTACATTGCAAGACCAGGGCTTGAAAACTGTGTCAAAATGTGTTTTCCATTTCCATTTCCTACCAGGCAGTGGTATAAAATTTAATGATGATGCTTAGGAGTAGGGATTTGGAGGACCATCCTCTTTAAAGACAAGAAATGACTGCCAAGACATTAGCTGGAGGCAGAAAGGTGAGGTCTGGGCTGAGAGGGACTCAGTAGTTTCAGAAATATAACGAATTCCCAGTTGAAAGAAGAGAAAAGAAATCATTACATTTTGTTTTTATTGCTTCTGGACCTTGAAAGTGCTCTGCACTGAAGAAACCAGCCTATTTTACAGGCTCACAAATAGAACTTGATTGAGCTAACTTACATTATATGCTATTTTCTCTTATTTTAAATTTGCCCTTGGCTTAAATTTTTACAGATTTCAGCAGAGACCATCATGGGAAATGTTTTGAATACAGATTAAACTCTGAAATTAAAATAAAAAGAACTCAGGATAAAGTAAGAGCAGTGAACCCTAAAATTGAATAAAATAAATAAAAATCAGATAAATTATAACTGTATTAAATTCTGACCTGGAACAGAGATTATACAGAAAGGGGAATTGCAAGAGAAGCAGAGGCACTGGGGGCAATTCATGGTGACTTCAAATGTCAGTGTCTTCACTATCTGGTCTGCCTTTGGCTTATTTGTAATGCGTGCCCAGCCCTGTACTTAGCTCTGGGCCCTGGAGTTCTCATTATGTCTCAGTTTGACCATCAGATAATTTTGCCTGCTGAATTTATACAGTTTCTCAAATATTAATGGATTCTTAATAAATCGGGTAAGAATTTTCCACAGCAAAACAATGTCAGTAAGTGGTGCTTCTCCATGCTAGACCAAAAATGGTTACCTAACCAAGATTTTTCCCAAAGAAATGGGCCTCTTTCCCTTAACCTGACATTGGAAGGCTTGGTTGGAGTGGGTGATGGTGGTTTTAAATTGGGGATTCTAGTAGCTAGGATGTGTGTGGTAGTTTCACATACATTTGTGCAGAGGGAGGAGGGAGGATGGAACTGGAGGAGAGGTTTTGGGTCCAGAGCTTTGGGTACATAACTATGCACTGGTTACTTCTAAGCTTGGTTTTTATATTGACAGCCATCATGATGAACAGACTAGAGGAGAAAAACTTGAGTTCATTATTTTGTTCTACAACAGGGTAGGTTGTATAGATACCAATTAAATCAGGTGTCCAGTTTTGGTGTTGCAGTGTTTCCTGTTCCTAAACAGGTATTGGGAAGAAAATTAGTTGATTTTCCTTACTAAATGTCTCTGTTCTTAGTAAAACATTTCTTAATCTTCATTTTATTTTTCTTGTTAGTGTAAGTTGTTTATCTTCCTGTTATTAACATTCTTTTTACCTAAAGGATTCCACTCATTTGTAAAAACAAATATGCTTCATTTGGGGCTAATAAAATTGGTTTATTTTATAGGTTAATACTAGACAAACGTGACACTATAACCCTGTTTGGAAATGATATTTCCATGGTTGTAATGGATATAGAATTTCATACTGAGGATCGACTCAGATTTAAGGTAAGTATAACTGATGGTCTGTATTTTCATGAATACAAAGCTTATTAATGGAAAGTTTTAAATGTCATAACATAATTTGATTACCTCATAATATCTTGCACTAGGGGGTAACTATAATTTCCCATTTCACTTATTGGCAACATGCAAATTAAAAAATTAAAAAATTAAAAAAAATTAATATACTCTTTATTCTATCTAACCTGTTCTAGATTTATGATCCTAATAATAAACGATTTGAAGTTCCACTCAATATTGAACCTTCTTCCAATTCGTCTCTTGACCTCAACTATGACATTGAATTTATAGATAATATAGTCCCTCAATTCAGAATAATAAGAAAGAAGACAAGAACAGTATTGTAAGTACTATTAATATGCTCTTAGTTTTGTCCTTAGAAACAACACATGCTTGGAGAAATTATGGAAGGATTAGCAAGTGTAGAATATTAGAAATATGAAGTTTAACTTAAAGCTATGTTTTAGGGTAGGGTAGGAAAACTATTTTATTTAGCTTCCTGTTAGATTATGTATTCAGGAGAATTGAATTATAAGAAATTGAATTATAAGCTATTTACAGTTTTAGAATTCTATGTTCCCTTTCAAACTATGAATTTAGTTGAACTGGTACATGGTACATGTTCAGTTAATATCAACTGTTATTATTTTTACTGTTTTTTACTATTAATCAGTGATGTTATTTTTGAGCATTATGATAATCAAAAATGCATATTTAATCATCCAAAGTAATATTGATTATTTTTTATTAATTTGGGCCTTGTCATTATTATGCAAAAAGACTATAGTGCCAAATTTTGCTTTGGATTTCCAAGTATACCTGTGTCATTTTGATCATTTAGTTCCCTTCATTGTATGGCCTTGAAATAACATGAATTACAATGTGGTTATACTTATACAGAAAGTAAAGCTATCCTTGGTTCAGTAACTCAGATGATGAGCTTTGGGTTCAAATAGTGCCACAGCTTTCAGTGTTTATGCAGCCCACTTAGCCATCTTTATTCCATGAGGTCACATGAATTCCTAACTGTGGTGAATTAAAAATGACCACAAATATTTTACACTCTTCCCAGTCAGAAGGTAGAATCTGTTTCCTCACCTCTTGATTCTGGGCTAGTCCTGTCTCATGTTTTGACCAACAGAGTGCAAGGGAAATGACATGTACTTCCAAGATCTGGCCTTACAGCTTCCTCTCTCACCCTCTTGGATTATTTTTACCATCATGCGATAAAAGTCTACATGGAAAGAGAGGCCTAGCCATTTCGCTTAGACTAGCCATCCCAGATGAGTCTGTCATCTTCATGAGGGAGACCTCTTATACTATCCAACCACAACTAAGCTGACAGCTAGTTCCTTTCTGACCACAAGGCACAAGAATCCCAATTTGTGCCTATATTACAGTTAAGACCAGAATCATTGCCCACTAAATGGTGACACTAATTTTGGGGTGTTTTCATATGTAGAAATAGATAACTAATAGAGAAAATGTATTACAATGGCACTCCTTAGAAATGGGATGTCATTGGTGACAAAAACATACATCATTGATCTTTGGCTTTGGGACCCAGTGATAAGCAGAGGCTAAAAAAATGGCAAAGACTTGGTTGGCAAAGCCTGGCGGAATGATGAACATGCTGTTAATGGGAGCGGAAAAGGTGTCCATTCACGTTTTCTACTTTTGCTTACAGTAATCTGGAAGCTAGAAAATGTTTCTAATGAACTTGTGTATCTGATAAAAGAGATTTCTGGGCATAATTTTGAAACTGTTAATTGACCTCTTCTAACTATGTATAATGTTAAAGGAAGAGAGAAATCAACTAGATAAGAAACAATACAGTTTTAAAGCAGAATTTAGAAAAAAAATATAAAGAACTCTGGATTTGCTGGTTGGAGTATAAAACTATTTCTCATCCTCAGTCGCTCCAGCCAGCAAAACATTCTCAAAGAAAGAAATGGCCTGATGTAAAGATTGACAAGTGTGTGACTATAAAGCAGGCTTGTCCAACCTGCAGCCCACAGGCCACATGAGGCCCAGGACGACTTCGAATGTGGCCCAACACAAACTTGTAAACTTTATTAAAATGTTATGAGATTTTTGGTGACTTTTTCTTTTTTTCCTTTTTCTTCTTCTTTCTTCTTCTTCTTCTTTTTTTTTTTTTAGCTCATCAGCTATTGTTAGCATTAGTGCATTTTATGTGTGGCCCAAGACAATTCTTATTCTGTTTTGGCCCAGGGAAGCCAAAAGGTTGGACACCCTTGCTATAAAGCCTTTTTTGAGATTGTAGAAAGATTTAACATTGTGCCTGATAGACCTTCTCAACTAGATAAAAAGTCCTCTAACAATTTTTAAGACATTTTCTCACAGTGCTATGCCCACAATACAAAGGTTTGTCTCAAAAAGAGTTCAAAAAAGGGCTTTTTGGCCATGGAGTAGACCCCAGTCATATTTATAGAAAACTCAACAAAGGTTTTGAAGGAATTAATATTAGCTTTGACTAGAAGAATTAGAAACTACTCAGAAAGGTATCTCTGATTCTCTACTTTATGGCTAGTAAGTAAGATTAGGCAGCTACTTAGCTATAAACATGGGCTATGTTTTTTATGATGAAGGAAGAATCTCTTAAAGCATGAAACTGAGAGTCCTCAGGGGAACCCAGAAGTCACAGAACAATGGATTAGGGACCAGTTCTTAAGGAATGAAACTGAGCCCTAATCAAGAAACATTTCCTACCCCTAGAGTAGGAGACCTTGACAATGTGGCCTGGGTGGATTTCACAATTGCTATGGACTAGAGATTGTTATGTGCTTCCTATTCTTTCCCAGTTGGATTAAGAATGATTACTGTAATTCTCCTGTCATTGTTCAATCACTATATGCTGTGGGAGAGAGGGGCAGATAATTGTCTTTGGAACAGACTGCACCTGAGGATCATGAGATTATGGATGATACTATAATGGGCTAAATCTTTTGAAGATCTTAGGAGGGGAAACTATATTTGCATGTAGGTGGAATATAAATAATTGTTGTGAGAAGGTAATCTATAGTGGATTAAAAGTAGCTACAAATCCTTTCCAGTTTCTGTCATCAAGTGGTAGAGTGCTTGGACTCTGGGCTGGCCCTGACCCTGGCTAGAAGTAATAGAAGTAATGTGGCAGAAAAGCTCTTGTATGATTTCTGATCCCCAGCCTTAAGAGGTCTTACAGATTTCACTCTTGTGTCCTTGGAACACTTCTGTACCATATGCAGGAGCCTGGTATTAAAGGCCATGTGGAAGGATAAGCCCACTTGTCCCACCTATTCCATCCATTTTAGCTATGGTCCCAGATTAATTAGCCCCAGCCAAGCCCCCAACAGACTGCAGCTATATAAGTAATCCCAAATAAGTCCAGCAGAAGAACTGCCCTGGCAATTGTGAGGAATAAGGCATGTTCTATGTGTTTATTATCTTGTACTAGAACAAATGATCCTTGAGGGCAGAAACTCCATATATTTATTTTATGTCAGCATCCCCAACCCGTAAGTTAATTTGGTGCTCAATAAATATTTGCCAACTTACTGAATAATTGTGAACTCAAGTATACTGAAAGTTCCAAACTTGTATGTGTTGAGAAAACCACATGCAAAAAATAATCTTCAGTAAATTCACCTTTACTCCTTACCTCTCTTGTCTCTTGTTTGTATTTTCTCCCTTGATGATGTCAAGGCTTTCCTGGCCACTTCTATTCTGCACACCTCTGACTCTCCATTTTCAAGGTCTGACTTACTCCAGTTCCGTATTGTCAACTTCTTGTTGCACAACAGGAACTTCATTGTGCTGCTAGTCCTTCAACCTTATGATGTTCAAAATTTATTTTACACTTCCACACTCCCCCCAAATTTCCCAGTGTCCCCCTTTGTGTATCCTATTTCCAGCCAAACAGGCTTGCTATTTCTGGGACCTACCCTAAACTTTTTTTCGTTTTCACCTTTATTCAGAGTATTTCCTCTTTCTAAAATGCCTTTCTCTTCTGCCTCTGCTTATCAAAATTCTTCCCATGTGTAATCTACTTTGTTCATAAAATTTGCCTGAGTATCATACGTGGATGTAATCTCTCTTTCTTTTTAACCTAAGGACAACCAAAGCTGTACTTTTCTTTAAAATCCTATACTATATTTTACATCATATTCATTTCACCTTTCTATTTTATCTCTGCTTCTGGATTTTAATTTCCTTTATGGTAGATTCAATATCTGGTTCATTTTAGCATTTTCATATATTTGAGCATGTAGTAAATGTTCATTAAGTAAATATCAGTGAATGCTTGTCCATTATCCTGTCAAGACATTTTAGATATGCTGAGAAATGGCAAGACACAATTAGACTGAAATTAGGGAAATACAGTGTTTCTTCACATAATCTGAAGAAAACGCAAGAAGTGTCTCAGGAAAGAGGTTGTGAACAATTCCATCCAATGCTGCCGATAGATTAAATCAGATGAAGACAGAGAATTGAACATGGGTTATAGCAACATAGTTCATTGCTCAACTTTAAAAAAATATTTTTATTGTGATAAGAACACTTAACCTGAGACTGAATATCTTAATAGACTTTTAAATGTATAATACATTGTTATTGACTGCAGTTACAAGGTTGTATAGGAGCTCTCTAGAGCTCTTTGTTCATCTTGACAAGAGCAGTTCCAGTAGAGTTTTGTGGAGGTTAAGCCTGAGGAGAAGAGGAGTATCTTCAAGTGAGAATAGGGAGAGAAATTGGAAAGGCGTGAGGGTAAACCATGCTTTTGGAAAATTGAACTTTAAGGAAGAGAGAAATGAGGCCAGGAGGGAGAATATAAGTTTTTTCCCCCTTAAGATGAAAAAATAACAATGTGTTTATATATGGATATGAAAGATGGTATAGGAAAAAGTACGAGAAAGGCAGGACTCCAGAGAATCAATGGAGGAGCTAATGTGAGGAGCACAGGCAGTTCATTCATCATACAAGAAGGTCAAGTTGGGATACACTGGCATGGAGCAGTTGACTTGGTGGCAACTCTAGGTCTAAAACTTTTGAAATTGCTTAGCACACATGTCAGGGGTCTTATTCATTTAGACTGAGGGATGAAAAGGGCAGTCAGGGTATTTTGCCTTTCATTCCACCTTTTGGGAAAAAGTCCCAGCTGCATGAGGTCCGCTTGAGCCAGGGGTATGAGTGTTGCTCTGATACCCCCTCTTGCTGAATAGGAGCTTGTAGAGCCCAGTTGCCCTCACATCCAATGCTCTGGTGTGTGTTGCAGTTTGTGTTTGCAGTAAATACAGCCTCTATCTCCTCTCCTCTCCCGTTAGACAGCTTTGTAGGGAGGGCTTTCTCCAGGGATCTGAGCGTTAGCATGTACCTCAAGGAGAGTGGAAGGATTGAGCTTCCCATTGCTCTGTGTAAAACCTTTTCCATAATGGATACTCAGTACAATTTGCTGCACCTTGTGTTTTCTTCAAGTGTATAGAGAAAATAATATTTTTCTCAATATTCACTTGGTATTTGTTATTGCGAGTAAGAAGGAATAAAGGATATACTACCTGCTATCAAAAGGGCTAAGTAGGACAGCTGGGAGAATGAAAGAAGTGTAAAATAAAGGTAAAGGTATGAAGAATGTAAAAAGAGATTTAAATTCTGAACAATGAGATAGGACTTCAGGAAGGAGTTGGTTAGTTTCAATAAAGCCTTTTTTGTTTAAGGGAGCTCCATGAGAATGGCACAGAAGAATAAAAATACTGACATCTTCTGGTGATTAAAAAGTCCAGTACGGCAGAAAGTACAAAGTGGAATTATAAATGATTTAATAATTTGTATCATTACATAGTTCATAGGATAGTGTAGGGGAGAAAATGTGTTCCTTGTCCCTGGCTGTGTCTGAGAATTAAACTGATAAAGACAAATTAGGAGAAAAGCATATCAATTTTATTGAAATTGTACTTGTACATTGGAGTTTTCACAGGAGAATGAAGTTGTGAAGAAGTGACCAGAGCAGGAAGCTTTTATACCTTTTGGACCAGCGGTTCTCAACCTGTGGGTCGCGACCCCTTTGAGAGTCAAATGACCCTTTCACAGGGGTCGCCTAAGACCATTGGAAAACACATAATGTACTAACACAGACCAGTCACACATGTGTAGAGAGCAGCTACCAATAATTTTATGGTTGGGGGTCACCACAACATGAGAAACTGTATATTAAAGGGTCACGGCATTAGGAAGGTTGAGAACCACTGTTTTAGACAAAGAGACAATACATTTGTGAAGAATTCACAAGACAAGGGGGTTGGGACTAAGGGTAGTAAATGGTGAAGAAGTAGCTAAGGAGATAAGGGTCATTTTAATAAGGTTTAATAGCTTTCTCAGCCCCAAATTCCACATCTCTGGTTACAAAAATGCCTTCCATTCTTCTGGTACAGGGAGAGCACCTCTTACATGGAGATTTATGCCCCGCTTCAAGGAAGAAGGGTGGAGGGGAGGAGGTTAGAGTGACCTTCCTACTTCTGCCACTTTTTCAGACTCTTTCAGCTTAAAGTACTCAGTATGCCAAAGAGCCATATTTGGGGATAGTGTGTCCTCAACCCCATCAATAGAGAATTAAGGAAGAAGAGGTGGTGAAGGGTTTGTGATGCCCTGTCACCCTGTTTTCTTCAGTCACGACTGACTCATCACATACTGGTCTTGGTGTGAACTAATCCAACTCTGGTAGAAACATCATATTTTAATCATCCCTCCAGGGCATAGTGTCCAAGAAATCCTTATTCCCTACATTCACTGTTCTGTCAGATATTTATTTGATACCTACTATATGGTGACATATTTATTTTAAGAGCTATTTAATGGTTTGTTAGTGCAAAGGTTTATTCCTATTTTATAACATAAACCATGGGCCAGAAAATTATTTCTTTAAACGTCTTAAAGAGAGAGTTTTGGGGGTGAGATGAGGATGTAGTTGTGCTATTGATAATTCTTTTGAAGGTCTAGGGAGATCCTTCTACTTCGAATTAGAAAAGATGGCTTCTAAAAGGTTATCTCATACCAATAGCTTTTATAATAAATAGGTTTGTACACACTGATATCAGCTATCAATTTGCAATAAATGGGAATATGTCAGCATTAAAGCTTTGTGCATTTGAGTATTATAAATAATGTGATTGGAGGCTTTCTGTAATGTATACTCAATAATGTTAATTGTAATACATGTGATTAGAATTCCACCATCTATTCTACCTAAAAGCTTTATCTTGCCTAAAAGCTGTATCTTTTTTACCCTGCATTCTAAAAGGATAGTATTTCTTTGCATAAGCCATAGCATGTGCCACTCTGGTTCATGGAAAAGAGAGATTACATATAACAAATTAATAAATACAAGGCATTTCTTATGATGAATGTATTATAGAGAGCTACCTCTTTGAAAAAAATAAGGAAAACACTAAGGCAGTTTCATTTCACTTTGAATGAACTTTGACTTTTATCTGATCTACTCAGTTTTCTTTCATTTATAAACTATTTAAGGAGAAAGTAATATGGTATTATTTTATTTTTTATTTTGTGTTATTTTAATTGCATGCAGATATTTTAGTTTCATTTGAACAATGAGAATGCTGTATTTGAATATCATTTTAAAACTTAATCAACATTGCTGACAATACTGTTTTTTTTAACTAATTACAGTCTACTAGTCCTAATTTTTAAGGTTTAGTATAGTTAAATAAACAATGAAATTTTCTTCTTTATTCAGGCAGATTTTTTCTTCCTTTGCCTTATTTTGTAAATATAATTACATATATATGTATCTATCGATCTATCTATGTATATATGATGTATAATTGTATATAAAATCAGTGTTCATGAAGAGGAATGAGAAATAGGAAAGAATGTTTGTTAATATGGTTATGAAAACCTTAAGTGACTGCAGACCCAGACCCTCTATAATGGTGCTAAAACCCTTTGAGAACATTGGCAGTTATAATAAGCAGAAGAAAGAGGACTGACACAGTTTATGCTTCTTAATCAATTATTCCAGTCCTAGTAGACTGGCAATAACAACTCAAAATATGCCACAAGCTTCTGGCAACCCAGCTGTTTCCAAACAACTGACACACCATGGGGAATGATAGATTCTTTTTCTCTAAGGAAAAGGGTATACATGTGTACTTACTAGAGTATATATAGGAGGTTAAATCTCAGGTCTGGAGCCAGAACTAATGAGACCTGTAGCAGGCTGTCCTCACTTCTGCTTGCCTTCTATAAAGAACTGACACTTCACACAAATCCAAGAGAACAAATCCAAGAACAGGTTCTTCTATAAACAGTGGCATAGACTGCTTTTTGAAGAATCATTGAGAGCATACTACTAAAACTTAATTGGTACCATTCTTTACATGGAAAAGTCAAAGCTGAAGGAATTTTCCTTAAATGATGTTTTCTCAGAGGTAAAATTACCTTTAAGGTTTATGGCAAATTGAGAGAGAAAATAATTCCTTACCTCTATGGAATGTTCACTGTTCCTTAGAGATAGCTCCATTATGGTTATAGCAGCTGTGAAAATACTGAAATATTTCCACAATAGTGGGTAGCTATTCCCCAAGCTAGTCCTGCACCCCCTCCTGCTGTTCTGTTGTCCTCCTGAGCCCCTCAGGTATCTCTAAGTTCTTGCCAATTGCTAATACCTGTCATCTCTGGGGTCTTCAGGTCCTACTTCAGCTTGTGGTCCACATGGGTTCTTGATTGGTCAGCATGTGCTGAGTTTATTTTTAATATTTTGAGTATAATCTTTTGTAAAACTTTTCTGAATGATTTCTTTGGAGTTCAAACTCTTAATTTCTTAAGTACAATTTATATTGTTATACAGTCTTTGAGGCAGATCTAAATGGTCAAAATAAGAGCATATTTTTCCTTCTCAGTATTTTTGTACAATCTTTGAGGCAAATGATTACTATTGATATTATCAATTAAGCAGAAAGAACTATGGTAGCCTTTTGGTCTTTATTTCAGTTTTTGTGGCTAATTGAATCTTTTAATAAACTCTTAGGAAATTATATGTTGAGGCTTTGATACTTATGAGAGAAAAATATGAGAGAAATTTTGTTCTGAGGCTTCTGATCACTTGAACAATTAAATGGCTTTTCTTGTTTATTAGGGTCTGAAAAATGTGTATTTAACTAAGAACACAAGAAAACATAATAAAAGCTTTTTCCTGTGGGAAACAGTTACTCTTCATATACAGTACCTCACCTGCTCCTAAGTTTTCCCTGAACATTCACCTTTTCAGGCTGTGATATATGCCCTGTTCTGCTCCTGTATCGACATGTGCTTGTTTATCTGCACATTTCCCATTGTGCTGTAATTTCCTATTTGTTCCTGCCTCTTATTACGTCTGTATTTCTCTAGTGCCCAGTGCTGGGCACTCAGGAATTGATCTTTGAATAAAAGAGGGAGAGGAGAAGGAGAGGGAGAGAGAAACATTATAAAAAGCAACGAACAGTAAGTGTTGCTCCTTAGCAGCAGTCTGCTCCAGTGTGCGAGAAAGTCCTCCGACAGGAAACCTAGGAACCCCTGTCTCTCCGGTGGAATAGGGTTAGGAACGAGAGAACCGCAGCCGATGTGAGGAGGTTATGGGTCTGTAAAAAGCATGGGGACCCTCCCATCTGTGACTGCTGTGCTGTCACTACCTGCACCACCACTTTCTCCTTTCCTTTAGATGATTTAACCCTGGCTTTCACAATGTAAGCACATGCTCTAGGACAAAAGATGTCTTTAGTCCTAGAGCATGTGCTTACATTGTGTCAGTGCAATTGTCAACTCTTAGACATTCACTATGCATTGTTCATTATTAAAAATTCTGAAAAGTCCTACAGAAAAGAAATCAAGCTCAGTTTGGTAATCCAACATTTCCCAAGTTTTATTTGAACAAAGCCTGCTTTTTATTTTAAGTAAGACCTACTTCTATCTCAACAGGTAAAATGCACAAAAATTTGAGCAGCAAACTGACTGAATCCTGGCACTATTATTTGGGTAATTTTAGACCAGCTTTGTAACTGCTCTTTTGGAATCTCAGTTTCTTTGTTTATAAAATGGAATAGTGTCTTCCCACAGGGTTACTGCATGAATCAAATGAAATACCATATATATATAACACCCAGATCAGGACCCAGCATCTAATAAATGCTCAACAAACACGAATTACCATTCCCTCAAATCCCTTCACATCCTGTCTTCATTTTTCATATCCTCTTTTTAAACTAACTTTACAGGATCTTTTTTTTTTTTTTTTTTGGTAAGAATTTAATGGAGAAGAATTCTTTTGAAGAAGCCACCCAGTCACTGTCTTTCTGTTTCTCTGTCTGGCACAGGTGGGAAACAACTCTTGGAAGCCTGGTATTTTCTAACCAGTATATTCAAGTGATGACCTCTGTCCCCTCCACTTCCATCTATGGATTTGGTGAACACGAACATCCATCCTTCAAGCATGACATGAATTTTGTTAGATATGGAATGTTTTCTAGAGGTCAATCACCAATGGTAATGTGTGCATATAGATTCTTCATACTAGAAATCTCTTTTTTGAAAGAGAAAGAACACTGTAGAATTGTGTGCCTGAAACCTATGTAATCCTTGCTAACAGATGTCACCCCAATAAGTCTTACAATAAAAATGAGTTAAAAAAAAGAAAGAGAAAGAATACATGACTAACAAGAATGATTTTATATGAGGTGCTATAACTTTGGTTTATACTTAACTGATTATAAAGGCAAGTTTGAAAATTTATATCCACTTAGGTTTTCACCAGCTTGCCTTTTACCCTCATAACATATATTATACATTTTTTTTCTTTTTTGACATGTCATTAATTGCTACTGAATCTCTTTGAGATAGGATAATAAAATTACAATAAACCATAACAAACTCAACATTTCTTTTTGCTGTTGTAGGCATTTAGCAATCTCTATGGAGTTCATCCTTTTTATATGTGCATAGAGAATGATTTTAATGCTCATGGTGTTCTCCTCCTGAATTCCAATGCCCAAGGTAATGTGATTGTCTTATTAAATTATAAAGAAGCAAACGCACAATTTAAATGCTAATTTTTGCCTTTTCTCCCTTTAAAAAATACTTATTAATTAGAACAAAATAGACTGTCTACAATTTAATATTTTCTTTCAAATGGAAATTTTTCTAGTGAAACATATACAGTCATCCTAATAGATTGCAAAATACCATTAAGCACATAGTATTAATGACATACAACTTAAGAAACCAGAAGCCCTTGAACAAGCAATATTAGAAATTTTATGGTAATGCAGTGTTGCTGGATCTGCCATATCATCTCTGCAATATAAACATCGCCAAGGCCTCCTTTCTACATTAAATTAGTCTAGAAATATTTAAAATGTATTACCACTATAGAAGCTTTTCTTAAATGTATGCTTAAGAATTAAACTCTCTCTCTCTCTCTCTCTCTCTCTGTGTGTGTGTGTGTGTGTGTGTGTGTGTGGATGCAATGCAATATAAAACTGACTTGAACTCTTCAGAAAAGAAACCTGTGAACACACAGAATTGGAAAATCCTGGCAGTCACTTAAATGCTATCAGAGCTTTTAGTATTTCATGATGTTAGATAACCATCCTAAGTAGCACCTAAATGGTACAAATATTAAAATACTGATCTCTGCCACTTATATTATTTGTGCTTATTCTCTATTTTGCTTTGTTCTCTTCAGATGTCACTCTGAGCCCGTTTCCTTCTTTAACATTCAGGACCATTGGAGGAATACTTGATTTCTATATGTTTCTTGGCCCCAGTCCTGAAAATGTTATCCAGCAGTACACAGAGGTGAGTGCAATAATGCAGTTCTTACTTAAGCTTTCACTGCCCTGGCTCTGAGGGAAGTGAGGAGCAATTAGCTTATCTATGAATCACCAGTCCTTTGGCCTTCTAATCTCATGGCTAATTGTTTCTACATTTAGGCAAAGCCTTCTGACTTGATTTCAGTTTTCTCTCAGCTCTATTACTTCTGGTCCATTATGCCCTGTGGCACTTGGCACTTCTCCGAAACTATTTAACTCTCAGCCACTGCCTTCAGTGGGGCCCATAGAACTGGATTTTGAGGAATCAATGTTTGGAGGAAAACCCCCTGATGGGACAGAACTCATGGAAAATTGTGCAATAGGCACCTTGGTTTATCATTTATACTCTCCTTTCATTTTGCCCTTCTTTTAGATCTCTCCTTTCTAGATCTCAGTATAGATACTCCACCTGTGTTCCCTGCCCCTGTGTCTACCAGGCATTTGGTACACAGATAGTACCCAAGATACGTTGCTAGTTTTGTTGTTCATCCCCCCTCAAACTGTCATTCTTCAGATGATCTCTCTAAGGTGAACTAGTCAAGTACCAAAGTCCACAGGGATGTTGGCAATTCCAGTTAGGATACTCGGTAACTCTGAATTTATACTAAGTGGATGGGAAAGGTGGGATGGACATGTTTTGGGCCAGGGAGGCCTTTGGCAGAGCTGTTTAAATAATAGGCAATAGAATGCCTTTTCTTAGGACTGTCACTGAATCTGACCAGCAGGCAATTCAAAATGTAATGCCAAAGCCTTTGCTGTGATAATTATGGGAAGGGAAAAGGGGTCTTTCCTACCAAGAGATTTCTCAGTTCTCTTAGAGACCAGGGGGTGCCTGATGGAGGTTCCTGGGCCAAACTGGAAACAAGGCTTGCACCAAATCTTGAGGCTTCGGGGATCCCACAACAATGCCTCACTTCTCTTTCCCAAAGTCTACGAACCTTCTAGATGGGGGTTAGAAAAGAGGGGATTGAGAATGGGGTCAAAAGGGGGTTTGGAGAGGGTTCATAAAGCTGAAAGTGACATCCACCCTCCTATTTCTTGTTTCTCTCATATTTCAGTCTTCTTTGATTCTAATGGATACCTATGGCAGGGGATTGGGACTGGGAGTGGTGACCCCACCCACCCAGCACCTCTTCCTGGAACAGCTGTGGTTTCATTCTAAAAGCCTTTGGAATAGATAGCAAAAGTGATGACAAAAATCAAGCAAAATTATTCCCATTTACTTGTCTCCTGAGCAGTCCCTCAGTTCCCTGGTCCAAAGCTAAGAGCTTAAAAGACATAAACTTTTCCTTTCTTTTATTTTCAACCTGTTGTTGATAATACAAATTTCCCTTAGTGCTCTAGGGGAGGTGATGACCTGGTTATTATATCTGTAGAGTTTGAATTTCAGATAAGGATTCCCATACCAGATGGCTTGGGTTTGAATCCTGTGTACCACTGACATGCTGTATGATATTGAACAAGTTACTTAACCTTCCTGTGCCTCTCATTTCCTGCATCTGTAGCATAGGAATAATTATAGCACCTACTTCATAGGGTTGCTGTGAGAATTAAATGTGATAATAAACATAAAATACGTGTAAATCACTCAGGAAGCTCTGATAAATTTCATACAGTGTGTCTTATTAGACCTCTCTGCAGCTGCTGACTATTGTCCTTGAACTCCACTTGCTAGGCTCTTGAAACAGTATTTCTCGTTGAGCTCTAACTCCTCTGGCTTCTTTTTCCTAATCTCTTGACAAATGTTTTATTTGCTCCATAAAAGTCTGTATTCCTTACTCTTAAAAAAAAAACAAAAACAGTTTCCCACCAATGACATCACCCACTGTGTGCACATGATGAATCAATCACTTCCATATCTCCAGTCCAAAGCTTTTCCCATAACTCCAGAGTATCTCTTGTCTATCGAAAATGTAAACTTCAGGTCCCATAAGCATCACAGCATGTTCTCTACAGAACTAATAATCTCTCTCTAAACTTCTTAGCTAGATCTTCTTGTTATCGTCTTCTAGTTAATGAACTCATCAAGAACCCAATCACCCAAACAAGAAACTTGAAAGTTATCTTCTCGATCCTTCATTCTCTGCAGCCCCTGGATTGAATCTGTCTTTTTTTTTTTTTTTTTTTTTTTTTTTTTTTTTTTTTTTTTTTTGTCTCCAGCACTCACCTTAGCTTGGATGATTATACTAGCTAGGGAACTGATTTTCCTACTTCCTGTTTGGTTTTCCTAAAAACTATTCTTCATTAACACTTTAGCCAGGAGGATCCTTCTAAAATGCAAATCCCTTCTTTCACTCTTATTAAACATCCAACCATGATCTAAAGCATCATTATCAATTAGAAATACATTTTAAGATGCATATGTAATTAAAAAATATTTAGTAACCAATTAAAAAACATAAGAACAGGTGAAATTCATTTTAATGATATGTTTTATTTTACCCACTATATATCCAAAACATTATCATTTCAACATGCAATCAATCAGAAATTAATAATAAGGTATTTTACGTTCTTTTTCATACTAAGTCCTTGAAATCTGGTGTACATTATTTTATACTTACATCTTACTTAACTTGTGGGCTAGCTACAATTGAGTACTCACAAGTACATGTGGCTAGTGGTTTTCATACTGGTCTGCACAGGACTGAGAGATAAAAAAATCCCAATTAATTTGTATGGCTTATGAAGGCCCTTTATTACCTGCTTCTGGCCTACATCTCCAGCATTATCTTCCATCAACTTCTTTATAAACTCTGTACTCCAGCCCTATTGAAAAATTTCAAGGTCTACTGTGTTCTCAGCATCTGTGTTTTCCCTTTGTGTAGACAGGTACTCAATCTCCTCTGCTTGGTGATCTGCTTGTTCATTGCACCATCTTCTCCATCAACACTTACAAATGCAAACTTCTTTAGCCAGTAGCTCCTAGACCTGCCTTTCCACCTGGCCCACGTCCTCTCTCCAATCCTGTGAAATCAGATATTGTGGAATTTATCCTGCATTGGCATGAGGAAGAGGCATATTTGAATCAGTTTTTTATTTCCTTGTTTTAATTCATATTCTGAGCAATTTATTTTTTTATTTTGGCTGTAATTTATAAATCTCTTTTTCTAACACAAACATTCAAAGCCTCATGAAATTATATTATTCATAGTTGTTTTATATTTCTTTTATAGTGCTAAAACTCCAACAAAATTATTCTTGAGTAAATGAGGCAATGTAGAATTGCAATTAATTAACTTAATCCTTCTTTATTTAATTAGTTTTGTTTTTTTTTTTGTCTTCAGCCATAACACAATTGACTTATAACAAGTTTCTAATATACTGGGACATTTTTTTAAAAATCTTCATTTCTATTATTAAAAAGAACTTCCACATTTCTAAATAAGCATGCCCTTTCTGAATTTTCTGGATTGTTTACAATGAAGTCAAGGGATATTTTTCTGAATAAGTTTATTTTTAATTACATGGGTACTATGGAAATTTATTCTCCATGTAGCAGTGTCTAATCATACAGAAGTATGTTCCCAAATCCTCCTGTCTTTAATAGAAACGACCACTTTTAATAATCTTTCAGGTATTCTTCTAGCAATTTACTATGAATTTGTCCCCATTTATAAACATCACTCACTAGAATGGTACATTTGTTACCCAGGATGAGCCTACTGATATGTCATAATCACCAAAGCCCATAGTTTACCTTAGAGTTCACTCATGGTATGTACATTTTATGGGTTTGGACAAATGTATGTTGATATATACCTATCATTATAGTATCAGAGTATTTTTATTACCCTGAAAATCATGGTTTGATAAGTTACTTGTTTTTTAGCACTGAATAATATTTCGTTGTCTGGATATACTGTTTATTCCTTCACCTACTGAAGGACTTATTCGTTGTTTTCAAATGTTGGCAATTATGAATAAAGCTGTTATAAACATCCACGTGCAGGTTTTTGTGTGGATATAACTATTCAGTGCCTTTGGGTAAATACCAAGGCGTAACAATTGCTGGATTGTATGAAAAGAGCATGTTTAGTAAGAAACCACCAAGCTGTACACCAAAGTGGCTGTATCATTTTGCATTCCCACCAACAATGAAAGGAACTCCTATTGTTCTACATCCTTACCAGCATTTGATGATGTCAGTTTTCCAGATTTTGGCCATTCCAATAAGCATGTAGTGATATTTCACTGTTGTTTGGATTTGCATTTCCCTGAGAACATGTGATGTGAAATATATTTCAGATGCTTATTTGCTATCAGTGTACCTTCTTGGGAGAGTTGTCAAGTCTTTAGACCATCTTTTCATCTGGTAGTTTATTTTTTATACTGTTGAGTTTTATGAGCTCTGTATATTTTGGGTAACAATCCTTTATCAGATCTGTATTTTGCAAAATTTTCTCACAGTCTGTGGCTTGTCTTCTAATTCTCATGGCATTGTCGTTTTCAAAGCAGAGGTGGTTTCACTTTAATGAAATCCAGCTTATCAATTGTTTCTTACATGTTTCATGTCTTTGATGGTGTGTGTGTCTTTTTTTTAAAAGCTGTATTGACTGACATTTAAGTTGATTTTAGTGTTTCCCTATCACAGAGAGTGGAGAATAAACATGCTTGTTCAAATGTCTTTGGGCACATGTATGCTTCTATAGGATACATTCCTATTGGTGAAATAAATGGGTCAAGAATATGCCTATTTAAAATTTTGACAAATATTGCTAATCTCTCTCTCAAAAAAATAAAAAATAAAAAAAGACTTCCAATTTCCATTGGCATCTAGAGCATAAAAGATGAGAACTGGAATTTAAGACTATAGTTTGTTGGTAGCAAGAGGACTGGGTTCAGGCATTGGAATAACTGGTTCCTTTTCCTCTTTTGGATATTCCAGTTAATTAGCTCTGTGACATGGCATGAATCACTTAACTTTCTTGTCTCACTGGGTCCTTTAACATGTTACCTCTCAAAAATGCTAGTAGACACAGCTTCTAACCTCAGCTTTCAGAATTTAACATACTTAATATGCAGTTAATGAAGACCGTCTTTCTAAACGAATCTGATAAATCTTCTGCTCGCCTAAATTCCTTTAGAAAAGAGCCAAACGCAGAGAGAAGCTAAGACCTCCAAGCCCCACTTAGATTCTCAGGAACCAACTCTGCGTTGGGCGCTTTGTGCCTGAATGCTGCTTTGCCTCAGAGACAGCTTCTAGCTAAGTGTCTAAAGCTGGGAGTGAGTCCAGGCAGGCGGCAGACAGTCAGTTACAAAGAGAGGAGCAGGGCCAAGGTGTGGCACAAGTCTGCTTGACAAGCATTTTAAGAGAAAATGCTGTGTTACAAGACTAACCTGTTTGTCGTATTCAGAGGTGGAGATTTTCCATAATAAAAATTTTCATAATACAAGAATTTTATTTTCCTCACTTGTGCCAGAACAGGATTCAACCAGTGACTCAAGTTAACACTGTCTAAATTTTGCCAATGTTACTGTTATCCCTTGAAATGTTTGTTCAAATTCAATAGTACTGAAGAAGTGGTGGAGATAAAAATCAGCTGCTCAGGCCAACCTGATTCCAGGTTTTGCTGGAAAAGTGAGAAAATGATTAGGTCAACTGCACCTGTTTTCTTTCTCCCTTTCAAATATGCATTTCAAAGGGGGGTAGAAATGAAAGAATATTCAAACTAGAATACTGAGACTGAGAAGAAGATGGCTAAGAGATGCCAGTCTGTGGTGGGTATTTTCTAGGCCACTGATTCTTCAGTGTCAACTCATTTTGAAAAAGATTGATATGAGACAGGAGGTGGAGGAAATAGGGGAAGGAACTCCCAGAGATAATGATTTAATTGACTTGGGGACCAGCATGACATCAGGATTTAAAAAATTTCCCTAGGTGATTCCAGTGTACAGCAGTGTTGGGTCAGTGTTGTAGTCTTATGCCACCCTATAAGGTAGCCACCAACCCCGTGTGGCACTGAGTACTTAAAATATGTCCAGGTCAACTTGAGACATGCTCAAAGACTTAGTACAGAAAAAGAAAATAATATTAATAATTAATATTATTAATCTCATATTTTAACATGTAATATACATATAAAATAATACTTTAATATTACACATATAATATACACTATTTAATATTAACACTATTGTATGTTAATAACTACATGTTAATAATAATAAAATACTATTTTACATGGATTACATGTTGAAATGATAACAATATTTTGGATATATTGAGTTTAATAAAATATATTACTGAAGCTAATTTTACCTGTTTTTACTTTTTCAAAAGTGGTACTAGAAATTTTAAGGTTACAAATGTGGCTCATACTTATGGCTTGCAATATGTTTCTTTTGAACAACGCTGTGAGCCATCACTTAGGGAAAATCTCTGATGCTATTTGTGCATTCCCACAGTAGGAAGACCCAGAACACTGATTAGAAGGGGGGGATAAGTTTCACTTCATGTTTGGGGCAATTTCTATTTCTCGTGACCACAAGAAATCCTTTTCCCTATAAAATATAGTCAGCCACTTTGGAAATGTAATTGTCAACTTACTGTCATCTGTAATCTCTTTATTCCCGTTGTAATGTCCAAGTAAATTTAAAAAAATTTTTGTTTATTTTTTACGGTAAGTTTAAAAATTGCAAATAATATTATTCTCAGAGAGTCCCCTTCTATGCCTAAAGCTCTGTGAAATCACTGACTTCCTGCAAGGAAAATGTAATGAATGTGGAAAGAAATTCACTGACTTCTCCGAAGAGGAAGAAAAATGATATGATCTTGAATCCTAGGGCATTTTAAAAAAAAATAAAATTATTATACCAAGGGTGAATTTGAGAGGCATAATAGTAGTCAATATTTAGCTAATCTGCTGGGAATTTTAAACTCACCATTTTTCTTAGTAGTCAGTCCTATTTCCTGGCAGTGGCCAAGCCAAAAGTCAAGATGTCCTAAAAGCAAATTTAAAGGGATATAGGATTTATCCAAAATTTATTTGGCAAGGGTATCTGTGAATGAAATCTCCCCTTTGTTAGATAACTAATACATTGCTTTGTAAAATTTGAAATTTTAATAATTTTTATCTTACTCACTTTAAGGTTATCCTTACCTGTTCCTTTCAGCTAGCTATATTCTGAGAAGGTGTATATGAAAATAGGTATAAGTTCTCTGCTGTTTACATTTCCTTCTTGCTGCATTTCCCTCTTCTTTCAATATCTTTTGAACTAGAAATTGAGAAAAGGCACAAAGCAGATAGTTTGGGGGAAAGATTTATCTGTGTTCCCAATTTTGTATTTCTAAAAATTACCTAGCATTAGAAAAAGGAAGTTAGTTCATATTTATGTACAGAATTAAAGGCCACAAAATAGCTGAACTTTGTGAAACAAAGGAAAAATTTTTTAAGAAATTATTTGAAATGATCCATTTTGCTCACTGGTCACCAAGAAAATCATCATTAAGGGAATCTTGCAGACTTGAGAAAACCAAAAATTAACCTTTGGCAGTACATAAAAGTTCAGAGCCTCCATCCTCTGAGTATTTTTGATTTGGGGTATTTTTCTCTTTACAGCCATGATCTGGGAAAGCTTAGATTTCAAGTCTTTCAGTTTTAATTGGATTATACTCCAAAAATCTTCTTTAAACCTTACTTTAAGCAGGCTGTGATGCTACAGGGAACGCATTAAACTCAGTATAGATCTATTAGGGAGTTAAATTTTCTGACATATTTACATTCTTCTCTAAATCCTATACATTTCTTCATTCTTTTCATTAGGTGGTATGTATGTAACTCAAGGAATCTGGGGTCTCCCATATGCCTCAGTTTTGAGTGAGCTTGCAAATGAGCATTTGGAATTTTCTGAGAGGACAAATCCTAGGCCAGCCCTTGGCAGATATTTTCAAGGCATGAGCTACTTCTCCAAGTATCACAGTCCATTAGCTATTTATTTTATTATTCAGGAAGTTACCTCAAAATTGCTTGGCAGTCCCCTGGTGAACCACAAATGACGTCTTGCCCAGCCCTGTCCTACGTAGTTCAATGTTAGGCTCAGACAGACCTCCACTGTTGAAACTTTGCTTTTCTATATATTACTCACATGCATATGGTCAATTGATGTACCTGTGTCAAGCTTCAGCTTTATCTTTAAAATTCATGTTATAACTTCCTCTTAGTTTTTCTCAAGATTAAAGGTATCTATGTATCTAGGTAGGATTATGTATGTAGAATAGGCCACTGAGTGGTGACTCTCATTCTTATTTTGAGGTAGTTAATGTTTGTCAGAAATGCAGATGGTACTGTGTGTATTTTTTTTTCCTGGATGATACTGCACTGTGTAAGAGAGAGAGTTTAATGTAGGATACTGACCTTGGACTAACTCCCTACGTTCAAATCCTGTTACTGTCCTCTACTATTTATAAAATGTTGGGCAGGTTTTTTAATGTCTTGGCCCTAGTTTCTTCACCTACAAAATGGATTACTCATAGTACCTACTTTATAAGATTATTATAACCATATCACATGTACTAAATGAGTTAGTACATGTGAAGATCCTAGAATACAGTTCCTGACCTAAAGAAAAGCTATGTAAGTATATAGTCATCCTGAAACATTCTAAGTACTCAATAAATGTAGTATTATATAATTGGGTCATGGTCAGAGATAGCTGTTAAATGCAGTTTTGGGGGCAGGAAAAAAAGGCTTCTGAATTTCCCCAGGATACCAAATGTATTAGGTTATGAGAGGTCAGTGTATGTGGATTGGAATGTTGAGTATGTGTTATTAAAATTATGGAAATAATCCAGCTAGCCTTTTCCAGATACTTTAATGTGTATTTATGAGTTGTTTCATATAAAAACTTGAGAGATATTCAGGACAGGCATTACTCTCCACATTTTAAAATTGAGGAAACTGAAGCTTGATGTTGAATTGAGTTGCCTAGGAACACAGAACAGGGGGAGAGCCACATAGTCAAGGCTTCCAATTTTGGTTATTTTTATCTTCCAATTTTGGTTATTTTTACCACTATATCACACTTTCCACATAGGAAATGATGTTGGTAAATGGCCATTAGTATTTTGGGGGTTTTTCAACATGTTCATTTAATTCACTGTCTTAATCCCTTCCCAAAGGAATCTTCCTTAGGGGAACTTACATTCCAATATATGCAACAGTTACAGATACATCTATGAAAAGATTTTAAGTATTAGTTCTTCAAAGCTATAGCTTTAAATATTAATGAACTTAGGAGCATTTTTATTGAATAAAGTTCTATAAGCAAAGCTCTTGGGAGTAAGTATATTTTTAAAAATATAATCTTCGGCTAACTGGGAAGTCAATACATTCTAGGTGTTTAGAAAATCTATTTTAAGTTTCAAAAGATTATTGTTTCCTCTGAAGCCACATTGGCTGCAAGGATAATGACATTTTTATTTTTGCATGGCATTGACAGTGACTTAGTTTGCACATTTATTTGAGAATTTGCATAGTTTTGCACAAATGTATTAGTGTTCTTTTCACCTTCATAGAGAAAGTAGTAAAACAATTTTGATGAAAAGAGTTCCTCTTCTTTAAGTTTCAGAATCTTAAGGTTAGGTTTACCTTCTTTAAGTGTACATAATATTTAAAAATCAGATATTTAATGGATTATCTGTGTAGTGTTCTATTTGGAGCATGATTTGAAAATATTATTGAATTTATTTTATTTATGTTATGTTTGTTAAGTTATCAGTCTCTAAATCATAGAATATTTGGCTGCTGTAATCTGAACTCTCAGCATCTGTCCTGTATACAGCCAGTTGGTAGGGGTTCCCTGAACTTTTGTTGCTATTTGAATTTAAAATAGATGTTGTCTTTTAAACAAGCAACCATTTATAATTTGTTGAAAGGTGCACTTCAGTTGATAAATCATTCGCTCAGAAACTACATGAGCACAGAAACAGAGAGGACTTAGGTAAAAGGATTTTAAAATAACCCAGATCCTATTTTCTACAACTGAAAATTCTTTTATTTTAATAGCATCTGTCACTTTCCCTTACACGCTCTTTGAAGACATGGATTAACACATCTGTGCAATCTTTGCAGAAGCTGTAAGAGTCCTCCTATATAAATATTTGTTTATTGCTTGATGGTTCCCACAGTTATTTTTGGACCCTGAAAATCAAATTATTGTTTTAGAAAAGCCTAAAGTTAAGGCCAGTTTTTCTACCCAGTGGGGATCTTTGCAGTTCAGCCTGTCACTTGATCAACGGAAAAAACATGCAATGTTTTTGTTAGTTTTAATTCACTGCACCACACAGAAAATGGTTTTTCGGTGCAGTAATCACAGCTCAAAGGTTTATAGGCTGAGCTGCTATAATAAAATAAACAAGTAGAGAGGGTGGTGGGGACTGTGGCAAACTGGAGAGTGAACACTCCTGACAAAAATGGGAGGGTACGGTGGGTGCTTGGATAAGCGTGTGTTCCTGAATGGGATACTGTGTTCCTTATTTTTAGTATTCTTTTAGGCATACGAGTTCCTCATTCTTCTGAACAGGCACCAGTCTCCTAGAACCTTATTCCTTTTGCCTATTTATGTTCCCACCTGGGAGCAAGTGGTTCTGTACTCAGGCGTGTTGTTTTTGTTGGCGTGGGCAAGGACGTGGAACAGCCAATCCAGCTGGGTGCTCTCACTGAAGTATTCACCTAGTCCTTTCGTTGCTGGCTTCAGAGGCAAATTTCTGACTCACCTATGCTCAGGGCATGCTCAGAACCACTTCTACTTTGTTCTTATCAAATCCTTCTGCTTTCTCTTTTTTTTGGGATTTCTCTTTGGTTAATGTTCACCTTAACCTCTTGTATTGTAGTTTTCCAATTGATAAGTTGAATCACTAGACTTGATTTGCAAGCAGAAATACACTAGACCTGAAATACAAGCAGAATCGACAATTATCATTTTGCCACACATCTTTTATAAAGAGTTTCTTCTGTACTAGGCTCTATTTTAGGTGCAAGGTATATAGGAATAACCAACAGTTAAAATCATTCTTGTGGAGATAACTCTCTAGTGAGGATATAATCAATAAACAAATAAATAAGATGGGTCATTTTAGAGAGTGATAAGTGCCAAGAATAGAATTCTGGTTGATGCATTTGTTCATCTTGGAATTGTCAGTCTTCTCCTTCTTGTTGGCTTTTCTATATCTGTGACCTTTGTGTGCCTAATCTTTCTCAAGAAGGAAGGATCAGATGGATTATTAGGGGTGCCTCAACTCTTCCTCCATGAGAGGAAGAGAACTGGGCTGTGGGAATGTGGGTGAGCTCGACAGGCAGGCCAGCTTCATCGTAGGGTGTTTTGTACCCACCAGGCACTCTGAGGTGCTACCGACAGTACAAACACACTTAAAGGACTATCTGGGATGTGCAGGTAAGATAAATAAGTGAAGCCTCCCGGTGAGAGAATTTTGCCTCCTCTCAGCCCCACTGGATCGTTTCTAGATTGTAATGTCAATACAGTATGAAAAAATACAGTTTTTTTCCCCCAGGACGATATAACAGTTAGATTTTTATATGTAATTCCTGCTTGATAAACATTGAGCTAATCTTTTTTTAAACTCTCACAGCCAAATGAAACATGCTTCAGGGCTATGGCTGTGTGACTTCAACCTCAGTCTAGTGCTCCATATATATATTTTTGTTTTTACCATAACACATGTAGCAAATGACAATATTAGGTGACATGTTGTAGTAAACAGACTGAGGCTACTCACCTGGCCTGGGACCTGTGGTTGCTTCAGGCCCTGCTTAGCTTCCCAGAGAACTGAGAGGATCGATATCTCAAGACACACATAACTAGAGCCACTCACTGTACATATGGGTTTGTCTTCAAGAGTCCCAGTTTGCACCTGTGATCCCAGTGATCTAGAGGGAACAATAAGTCATATAGTCACCCTACTCATAACCCATTAATGACACACAACGGCTGGGGAATCCTGCGAGGGTATTTATTGGGAAAGGGGGTGGGCTAGTTTTATTTCTTCAGAGAGAAATTCTATGTTGGTCTGGTGCAAACTCTGCTGCTCATGAAAGGAAGATGGGGCAGGGACAGATACTTTGATTTCTGTTCCACTACACTGCTCCATTTCTGTAACTGCCTACCTTGACACTGAGTTGCTGAGAACTCAGCCAAAAGGAAATCTCTCATCCTTACTGCATTATTCTTCCTCATACTTTCTGGGCAATACCTCCTGCATCTGTGGTTATCAATGAATAAAATCCCATCTGCTTTCTGTATTACATAAGTGTTTAAGTCAGTGGCTTGCTGATGTGTCACCCCCGTTTCTCAGCACCATTAGTGTATAGATTTCCTTTTGAAATTTTTATTGTAATTTAAATGGAATATTACAGAGGGAAGAGAAAGGTGGATGCTCGATTCAACATCTTGATCTAAAAGCTTTTATCACTCTTTCTTATTGATCCAATTGAAATTGGAAAAAAATAGGCCCTGAATTCTGTTAGTAGGGTTTTACATGCAGAACTTCTAACTGTATAGTTGTCGTCTGTTTGAAATTGAGCTGTGCTTTATCAAGATTATTGTTCAGATACACTCAGAGATCTCATCTTATCTTGGCATGTAGCAGTGGGTTGCCCTGGCAGTCGGGTCCCAGGAGTTGCCAGGTTATCCAGATAAATTAGATCATGGCAAAAGTCAATGCCTATCTCTGTGCAGTGTAATGTCTGTGGTGTTCAATGTCAGTTCTGTCCTTGAATCCTGGCTGAAGGTCAGTTCCAGATGGAGCCCACTTAATTAGTTTGCTCTTTTTATAATATTTGCCTTTCAAAGTAGGTTTTAAGCAAGACATTTTTAAAAAGTTAGTAGTGAACTTATCCTGAAATGCTCTGAGGCACAAGCCCCAAATAAACATTATCAAATAGATTAGCAGCAAAGTGCCAATGACATTTTATAATCAGTGCTTGCCAGTGCTTTTGAAATTAGGAGTGGGAGAAGGGGAGGTTAGAAAACTCATTTAAACAACAAGCCTTTGCTCATGTCTAATAAGGTGTGCTTCGTTTCTCGTTTGGGAACTGCCTAGGAAATAAGCTGCAGGTAATGCAGGGCGACATCAGAGCCTTCAGCTTTTTGCCTTCTGCTTCAGTGAACATGCAGCGCACAAACCTGGGATACTTGTCAATAATTTAATTTTGTTATCTAGACGAGGGAGTTCACCCAGTGCAACTAAACCCCTTAACATGATCATGTCATCAATCACACACAGACACTGTAGGAACAACCAAGGGAATGGTTAGCTTCCGGAAAGTCAGCCTTACCAAAAATTCAAGGGGTAAAGCAGAAAGAGCAGCTCTTGTTTGTATTTTTAGAGGCCAGTTACTAGGTAGTTGATTTTATGGTGTCTCCTTGCTCAGCTGTTGGGAGACATATTTTTATGATTCTTTCTCTGAACCATAATGGGTTTAACGTTGCAGCATCACATGGTATACATCATAGAATCTTTTGTGAGTGGGTGGATGGCAAGGAAAGTGATGCCACCCAAATGGGAGAGGAACTGTCCAGAGCCACTTTGTGCTTTTGGACACCATTCAATTATAAAATTTAATAACAGGATTGAAACCTGGAAAATTGTATAGCTAATTATTCGGTCCATACAAAAAAATAAAAGAAGGCATTCATGCAAGTGGATCTTAAAAGACATTCTCACCAAATCATTTTCAGGAGTTGACTCAGAGGGTTTGAGTTGGAGTCCCACCTCTGCCTCTCACTGATAGCAGGGACACGGCTAAGCTGCGTAGATTTTCTCTTGGGCTTTTAGACTTCCCGTGTGCAGAGAGGGACCGTGATACCAGACATGCCCATCACAAACTTCTTGTGAGCATCTCATACAAAAAGAAATGAAAAAACCTTCTGGAAAACTCTGAGATACCACTGAACTTGAGGCAGCAGTAGTAGCATTTTTATACTTTGTCTTAAAACTAGACTGCTAAAATGTTTGTAAATTCCATGTCACATAAGCTGTTACTTTATTTGTGTCCCCTTGCAATTTAAACTGGCTGAACTATTAGTTATCTCAGCTGAAGCTGAACACAGAGGTAAGAAATTGATTTTCTTTAACTCCAATTTATTCTGTCATTGATTAGTTGATTTCATAAGCTTAGCAGAGCAGGGAAATATTTAACAACAGGATTCTGATATTGATAGGAGTTGAATTCTTTCATTATATTTTAGTTTGAAATTATTTATTTTTTTACTCACCTACGATTATTATTTTTCTCATAGACATTTTTCTGGCTGCAAACTAATTTCTGCCTTCTATCCAGATTTTGGTCCTCTCTTAGTTTGGCTCCTATACTTTAAACTTGTGAAGCTATAGTTTATGAGTACATTATATGGTAGAAAGCAGTCATCCTGAGGTATCTATCCTGTCCAGTTTTGACAAATATATAGAATGTTGCTTCAAGCTTCTATGTAATTTAGGTTTGCTGTGACTAACCAATACCACTATTGCAGCTAATTTAAGAATGTTTCTCCCACTCAGCTTTTTATAGCTCCCTCCTACATTTGTTCCTAAGAAAAACATTTAGGCAAATATCACATCTTGAGTCATGAAGTATATGTCTCATTAGAAGTCCTTAAATTTCAAAAACATCAGGGTAAATTCCCACACCAACTCCTCCCCTCCTGCAAACTTATCAGTCTGAAAAATTGAAAAGCACTTACTCAGTTTTTGAGCTTTGAATTAAAAGGCATTGCATTTCCAAGGTCTACACACAATTGGAATGAAGCCCAGTCTAGCCAATCATACAGGAGAAGGGAATTTCGTGAGAAGCCTTTCCAGCCCCTTCGTTTGTTGATTGAATGAGAAAATGGAGCTCTGGAGAGATTGGCTTGCTTTCTTAAAGTAACACAACTGGCCCTTGGGTGCAGAGCTGGGGTCAGAATTCTTCAACACAAAGAAATGCCCTTTCCACTACTTCATCAGACCACCTCAATTCTTTGCTGCTCCATGTGCCAAGCCTTCAAGAAAGCTAAGAAATGCAAAATTTTTCCCTGTTTGAATATTTCATTTCTAGACAAAGTCTGGTCTATTTGACTACTGTGGAAATGTTGATCGGTGGAGATGTAACTAAATCTGCTTCCTGCTGTCAAGTTTAGGCTTTTTGAAGTCTAAATACAAATGGAAAAATGCAATCAAACATTTCAAAATGTTATCAAATTAAAGGACAAGAAAAATTTTCTACCTCAATGAACAGCTATGTTGTAAAGTGTCAACTTGAAAATAAATTTGTTAGTCTATGAAAAGCAAATTAATTCTCCCTGCTTCTTAGAATTGACTTTTTTAACCTCTGTTAAGTGCATCTTTCTAATTGAATGACTTTGGGTAGAATAAAGAATATAATGACTTGTTTAATAAGAGTAAGGAGAATTAGCCACATCTTTGTTTAGTATCAAGTTCTTGCTTAGTGCTAATGAGCTTTTTTGTTAACAAGGGCATTTTTCTTTCTAATTAATGCATCCAAAATTATGAGAACAAAATAAACCTCAGAAATGGCAAATAACTGCTAAGCAGTTAATCTTCAGTTGTCCCTAGCTCCTTTCTTATCATTTATCTATAGATTGAGTCTACAGAATTTGGGGCATAAGAAATTTTCTAAACTTATTGAAGGATTATTTGAAAGGTAATTTTTACTTCTACTTCTGTAGAAAAGACATGGATAAGGTAGGGATGCTTTTCTTGTTTAAAGATTAATATTAAGTTACTTGAAGCTAGTTAGTAATACATTTGAAATCACACTGTAATCTCATGTGATGGAAGCATCATAGTGGAGTGGAAAGAGTAACAGGCTTGGAATCAGAGCAGCTGCCTCAACCTCTTGTTGACAGAAATCTTGGGTAAGTAACGTAAGTTCACTAAGCTTCAGTTTCTCATCTGCTCAATTGAGATAAAAATTCTTATCTACGGAGTGGTTCAGATTACATGAAAGAAGGTTTTTGAAAAGATATACAAGACCTAGTGCAAAGGCAGTCAATACATGAAAAATTATTCTGATGTAAAAATTTTATAAGATAAAGTAAGGAAATATAAGATATAAGATATAAGATAAAGTAAGGAAAGCATGATAGGGTAAGATCGAAAAGGTAGTGATGACAACTTTCTTTTTTAGTGTTCTGTTTTAATAAAATTTGTTCAGTTTAAAATTTATAATGTGATTATTTTTGTTAGTCATGCTAGTGTTTATTTAATGTTGGCTTTAATTAAATGCCTTGGCCTGTAAGAGTGCTCTGAGAGTGCTGAATCCTGAGCGCGTATAAAGGGAAAGATTCAGCGCCTGAGTAAGAATAAAGGTCATTTAACTTACGGTGTGTTCAGGTATACGTGATAGTAACAATAATCAAATTTCTAATCACTTCCTTTAAAGCAAGCCTAAAATAAATATTCAGAAAATGCTCCTTCAAAGAAAATAAGAAAATTAAAGCTCAGAAGAAATAAAACCAACATTGATAGAACTCAGCTAACATCAAAAGCTATCTGCCGTTATGTGGGGTGCGTTATTGGCAGTGTTTCTTTGCAGCAAAAGCCTGCTGAATGTAGTAAATTGGATAGCTGGTCCAATACGTGTTACATGTGCTGCATTACAGGATTTGTAATGACCTCTTTTCTTACTAGATCAATTCTAAACATCTATAAATCCAGTATAAATTTTCTACTCTGGTCAAGCCTGTCTTGTGGACTGTATCTTATTTCTTCTTGCCTGTTACTCTTTGCACATGTTTCTCTTCACTACTCATCTACGAAAGCAAAGTTCTGTTCCCCAGTCCTTCCATCACATTTTTCAGCTTATTCCAGCCTATTCCAGTCTTTTCTCTCTCTCTCTCTCTCTCTCTCTCTCTCTCTCTCTCTCTCTCTCTCTCTAATCCCAACCTCATGGCACTTTCTTTCTGTTCCAGACATTTTGGCACATGATTATCTTCTGACTATAGAATTTAATGTTTGTATCATGTATATAAATCCTTACTCACTATCCAAAGGCTATGTAGACCATTATCATGGATTGGATCTGATCCGGTAGGTAGACCCTCATCAGAGCAAGATTCAGAGCAGAGATTCAACCTGCAAATGTTGGGAGAACAGGGAATAACGTGCACCCACCCACAGTGGGAGCAACTAGCGTCAGGCTATAAAAGCTCCAAGATTTTTTGTTTGTTTGTTTGTTTGTTTTTGTTTTTTTTTGCTTTTTGGTATGTGGGTAGCTCCCTGACTGGGAATTGAACCCAGGCCGCAGCGCTGACAGTGCCACTACACCATCAGGGAACTCCCAAAAAAGCTCCAAGTTTTTATAGTCCTAATATCTCAGTCCTAGATATGCTTGCTGCCTCCATCCAAATGGCTATAAGTTTTATATATATAGTTTAATGGAGAAAATTGGTTCGCTTAGGGTATGTAAGTTATAATGATGATTTCTTGCAGTTTATCAGTATACATTTGCATATCAGAGAATGATACTTGATTTTGTGTGTTGAATAAAAGTTACAGAAATCAGTTTCTGTATTTTCACCCACAGGCCTCAATAATACTCTATAGGAGTGAATCATCAGTGGTTTTTAGTATCTGGTTAACACTTGAAGATATACGTTGGGATTACCAGTATTACCAATCGCTGGATGAAATAAATGTTTTATTAAATTTCGACTGGACTCAGAATTAGGCAGGAGTGATGGAATCTGTTAAGGGGAGAGAAAAGCAGTTAAAATTTCAAGTTAGTTTACTTAGAATTCAGTGTCTGTGTGATCTTTTTCTTCCCCCTAAGAGAATGTCTTAAAATAGCTTGGTGGATGATTCGGACATCAAGTTCAAGAACTTATGAATTTAGAGTATAGAAGAATGAGACACAATTTTACCATGAAGCATTTTGTGAGAGGTCTCAGTTTGCAGAGTGCTTTCTATTGGAGTCCATTAGTAATTCCCCGTAGAAATTCTATGCATTAGAGGAGGTCGTTTTCCCTCGTTTGTCAGAAGGAGAAATTGACGTAGGAGATGATGGTGGAGTGTTTATCTGATTAGTAACACAGTTAGGAAAAAAGCTTTCAAATCATGTACTTTTCATCTGTTGCTTAGCTTCCTGAGTTCTACTTTCTTCCTTTCAAAATTCCCTGTAAAATATACATATGGGTGAAAAATAATTAATCATAATTCTCCTTTCAGTTGCTATAGCAATGTTAGCTCCTTAATGCATCCTGTGTTCCTTTATGCCCTTCTGAATTAATTTAATACAAAGCAGCTCAATTTTAGAAATAAAGTCCTTTGCAAATAGATGTCAGGTATTATTACAGGGATTGTTATGGTGTCCAGATGAGAGAATATCTATAGGCTTAGTAAGAGGTCATGGCCTTGTGACTATGATTGGAAGGTAAAGACTCTTCCTCCACCTGGCCCCTCTTCCCTATTGTATGGACATTCTATTTTGAGAGCAATAAGTGGGAGTTCAGATAAAGAAATATGTAGAATAATCTTCAGAATCCTTTTTCTTTCTTTTTTTTTTTTTTTTTGGTAACTACACAAAAAAAATGGATTCAGAATCTTTGTTTTCGTTCTTCTCCCTTATTTCATTGTCTCTTGAAAATTTCTGTTTTTCTACTTATGCCTAAAGAGAAAAATAGAAATGTTAAAACAATTTTATTTAAAGTGACTTCTAAAGTGCTAAAAAGCAAAGGTTATAATTATTGGCAGTTAATGCAGTTGTAACATAGCAAATGACAAGCAATCTGGCCATTCTAGAAGATAAGCACCTTTGCTCAGTTGTTAGATCTGTTCTTAGAGTTATCTGTAATGTACTGATATTTGAAGTAGAATATATTTTAATAAAGTAAAACATTTTAGATGTTTATACATTATAGATAATATATTAATTAAAAACTTAATAAATTAATAAGTTTTTCTTCTTTAAGGAAAAATAGTTTAAATTTCTCAACAAACCATAACCAACTAGCATATGAGAGAATAAATATAACTGAACAAAGGCATGTGTTATTTCTCTTTGATATTGATCATTTGGATTTATTCATTATTGAATTGAAATGGAACCTGGTAACAGGGCTCTAACGCATGTATGATTAAATAGCCTACGGAGTTCAACCCACTGTGTTCACTCAGTTTTACTGGATCAGTCAGGGTTCCATCAGAGAAGCAGAACCAGTAGGTGATATAAATTTGTTACAGGAATTTGACCTTATGCATAGGTGTAAACTAATTAGTCTTCCAAATATTCCATAAGAGTCTCTATTATGGTCCATCCTGACCAAAAACATAGAAAAAGGAGTTCTGATAAATGTAGCTCAGTCCACCCACATTGACCTGTGACAAAGCCACCCCATGTGCTGTGAGATTTAAATGCTTCCTGTATCTATTAGGGATTTACGATATGTCTATAAAATAACTCAATCTACCTCAACCTTCTCTCAATTGATCTTTTTTAATGTAATTTTAAAAACCAACCATTAGCACTATAAACAATCAAAATTAGAATATGGCATAAACTTTGCCAAACCAAACATTTTCTCTGAAAAGTAACGATCTATAAACCATATATTAGTATAAATCACATGTACATGCCCTGTTAGTATTAGGCATTATAATATAATGATTCAGGATCAAAGTCTGACAGTGGGAGGAGTTTGAATGTTGGCTTTTTAAGGTGCTAATTGAGTGAATTTAATCTCCATTTCTTTTTTATACGTAAGTACCCATCTCCCAGGATTGCCAGGAGGTCAGTTGAGATAATGTATGTAAAGCTCTTTTATACCTGCGATACAGCAATTTCTCAATAAATTATAATAATAATTACTATTAATAGTAGAATGTACAGTTATTTTGTAAACATTTTTCTCCTTTTATTTGGAAAATAGTGAGTGATAGCTTTGATTCGATTTTGTTCAAATGTAATTCCTGGCAGCACTCTGCGAAAAGGTGAATATAGAGATACTAAGATGCATTTTTGATACCTCACTGATTTTTCAAGTTTATGAATTTTAAATCCCCAGTGCTGAAATGAGCTTCATCCTCTCACTCAGGGCTGATTTATTTCTAATCCAGTGGGCAGCATACAAAAGCACCTGGTGAGTGGTGAAACAGGTGGAAACTCCTCTGTTCAGACAGAAGCCTGCTACTTTCCAACACATTTTTCTTGTACTTGTCATTCCTGTGCAAAGCCATTTTATTTGCAGATGGCCAAGAGCCTGAAGCCAAATAATAAGCAAATGCAATTAGGGGAAATCGATGAAATTTCCTTATGTAAGGCCGACTTTACTCCCCAGGCTGCAGAAATTGTAATTGTTTGTAGCAGGAAGTAATAAGAGGAAGAAAAATTACTCTGGCTCTGTACTATAAAATGAGTGGAAGAGACAATTTGTAATCCACAGTGGGTTTGTTTCATCTGCCTGATGAAGAAATATTGTGCCTGTATGGCCTTGTAAGCCATGAGGATGAACTTAAATCCTTCTTCTTCCTGTCAACTGTGTCTATTCTAGGAGAATCTTTCTACTCTAGGGAGACAAATCTAAAATTTGGTTAGGATAGAAAGAGATTAAATGTAATTTATTCTTACATTACGGCGTTCTAAGATCATGGAGCTGTACGGCATAAGGAAAGTGGTGACGAAGGCAAGAATTTTATCCCCTGCCTTCTCAGCAACCCTCCCCAGGCATTCCTAAAGGAATATTTAAAAATATGGGATGACTTTAATGGTATTTAAGGGGTAATAGAAGTTATTAGACTTAGAATCAGAAGATCTAAGTTTGAACTACAGTTTTGCCCCCTGCTATTTTTTTTAACCTGGTCTGAATCACTTAGGACCTTGGAGTACAGATTCCTCTACTATAAAATAGGGATGATAACATTTGTTCTGTTTACTACATAGTATTCTGGCCATATTAAATAATATAATAAAACTTTACACAGGTATATACTGCCATGTGTGTAGCTACTGTAGTGGTAATGCATACTCTACAACCAAACTAACAGTAGTATAGTCTCTACTATTAATAGTAAACTAACAATTAATAAAAAATTAGAACCAAGGAGCTGGAACATAACCTTGAAGTGAATATTTGAATTTATTTTAAGATAAACTGTTATTTTTTAGGCGACATTTATTGTCAATAGCTAATAGACTTAATGCTATTTATTTACCATTATATGTATTATATAATACATCTATAATACTATTTATAATAATTATGTTACCTATAGTAACATAGCTTCACATTTCAGGACCCAGATGCCTAGAGAATTCCAAAAGAGTATGAAAGCTGTCTGGGAAGTAACTGGCCATGTAATATGAAAAACAGAGGCATTTATGGCTGGGTTTTTTCCAGACAGCCCTCGTGTATGGTAGAGTGGCTGCTCTGTGCTCTCAGTTTACCATGAGAAATGTTTCTTGATACGTGTGTTAGAACTTAAGGCCCAGGAAGCTGGGACACATACATTGATAATTGCAGGTACTTTGGAACAATAAAAAACATATTTTCTTATTTCCTGAGAAGTTCTGTCTGTACTGCTTCCTAGTGTTCAATGTGCTTTTGTTTTTTCATTTGTAATTGAGTCTTACCACCAGTCAGAACGCCATTCTCCCCATGGCACTGGTTTGTAGTCCTTCAAGCATATTTTGTAGTTCTCAGCTGTTGCAACCTGGCTGCCTCCTTCTCCTCCAGGGTCTTCACTATGTTTTAGGAGCTATGTTTGCAGTGCTATTGAAAAGGTAGAACTAATTCACCACTTACTACAAAGTGAAAATGAAAGAAAATGGATGTAAAAGTTAGCAACAGAGGCTAACATTAAATGTGGTTGTACAAAAATCACCTGGCAAAGGGCTAGAAGATCCAGCCAATAAGGTATCTGGTGTTCATGAAATGAGACAAGTTCTGTGTCTGGAGTTGAAGTTATGATGGACAGACCTAGTGCCTGCTTTCTAGTTGTTCACAATCTAGCATAGCAATTCTTAAACCTCTACATCAATCACCCAAGGCCCTTTAAAATACAGATGCCTGGAGTCCACCCTCAGAAATTCTGATTGAATTATTCTGATTGAATTAATCTAGGGTGGGCCTCGGATAAAGCACATATTTTTTAAAGTTCCCCACATGATTTTAATGTCCAGCCAGATTTGAAAATCATGGTTCTAATCAGTTCTGGTTTTCATCTTTTACATGGTGCCAACTCGTAAAAGTCATAGCATTTCCTTTTTGATTTGGTGTCCCTATCCATATAACATGGATGATATCATCGGCTCTTCATTAATGTCATAAATAAACATTTATGAAATGCATATACTGTGTTAGATGTTATAATAAGGTCAAAGGGAGAGATGAGCCACATTATCCACAGGAAAGGGGTTTAGAGGACAACTTTAAAACTGCAGACCTGAACAGCTTTTGACACCAACTTGCTGTACACAGCGGACAGGAGCTTTGTGCTGATTTATTAATGAAACCACTGCCTGCTCCTGAGCAACTGAAAGCTTCCGGCCAACAATCACATGATTGTACTGGCACATCTCCTTCAATTTAGTCTCCAAGTGCACCACCCTGGCAATCCCCCTTAATTTCCTAGACTGGTGTATTTGCAATCCCATTCACTGGGACTGTTGTTCACACTTTCTCTTTTAAAACCTCCTCCAACATCACCGCACCCAACTTTTGACTGTTGACGTGTCACACCATTTTACAGAGAAAAATAGAAGCAAAAAAAAAACAACCCCAAAAGCAATTAACAAAGAAACTTTGTTTCTCAAGTACAGAATCAATCAATTTACCTGCATACATGCCCGTGTCTTGCTTTTCTCCTTGTTAAGGGTGTTCCTGCTCATTTCTTTCTGTGTTCTAAAATCCACCTGTGCTTTCAGCTACGGAAGCACTTCAGTTGTGTCCATACTCCAGCTGCATCATCAATTTATCACTTTCTGCTCAGTCCTTCCCATCAATGAACCTGGCTTAATAGTTCCAACCTAAACAGGAATATTGTCCTGAGTACCTGCATCATCCTCCATCTCTCTGCTCCTCTCCTCTACAACTTTTTGAAAGTGTCTGGGCTGTTTCTACTTCCTCATTTCCATATTTCCCATGACATTCCAATCAGGCTGTTATCACCAACACTTTGCATTAAGGTCTTACAAAGTCACAAGCACTCATACGTCATCAAGTCTCTGTTCTCATCTGTGTCAGCACTCAGATGGTATCTGGCAAGGTGGCCATCTCTGGAAACACTGTTCTCTCCCCTGACACTACATTGTCCTGGCTGTCTTGCTACATGACTTAATGGCTTGTTTTCAATCTCCTTTGCTGATATCCTTAAATTCTGAGTCTCCCAGAGGTTAGCCCTAGGCTTTCCTTTGATCTCTAACTGAACTCTCTCATCATATCTTCTGGTTCCCCGACTTTAACTACATCTATTCGTGTATAACCCCAAGTATGTATGTCCACATTTCTTGTGCCTGCCTGGTGCTCTCTCCACAAACCTGCTCTTGCTCCTCCTTCAGTCCTTTCCATGTCAGTTAATGGAATTAATTGTCTCTGTTCAACTCTGAAACTAAATGTCATCCTCAATTCCTTTCTTTTCTTCATTCTACTGCAACAAATCCATGAGAAGGTTTTGTTAGCAGTGTCTCCAAAGTGTGTTCCAGTCTGACTCTTTCAAAATCACCATCAGATCACCTTTGTTCTAGTCGCTTCCCCTGGACAATCTACCAGCCTGGTTTCCTGGTGACCATCTATGATCTTCTGTAATTTATTTTCTACAGTTACTGGGGTGATTTTTTTAAGCATATTATCATAGTAATAATTATAGTATTTTACTCACTTTGATGCCTTCCATTGAATTTTGAATATAATTAATCTTTCAAACAAATCGACTGTAAAAAGACATTTTTGAGAAAAATTAGAGAAATTTGGATGAGCATTTGAGGATGTTAAGGGATTGTGGTTAATTTTGTTAGGTGTGGTAATGGTATTCTGGTTATGTGTAACACCCCATGTTTCCCCAAAAGAAAAAGCTATAAAGATGTGTGGCAAATGGTAATTGTTGATTCTGGTTAAATGGAGGATTATTATACTATCTTCTCTACTTTTATATATGCTTCACAATTTTCTTAACATAAAGTTGGAAAAAAAGACAACAGATGTTTCCAGTGCTTTGTTCTGGCCCTTTATAATTTAGGATCTGCCTCCTCCTCTTGTATTCCACTTCCCCTTTTGTTTGGTATCGTTCAGCCACTCCCACCACCTTCCTCTTCCTGAACACATCAAACCTGTGCACCTTCTGGTCCCTCTGCCTGGTACACTCTAGTCAGCTGACTTATTCAGGTTTTACTGCCAGAGAGGATTTCCCTTACATTTCCTCCATGCCACTCCCAGATACTCTATTTCTAAAAATTATGCTACTTTGTTTACATGTTTATTGTTTTTCTTCTACTAGGATTTAAGCTCTGTAATACAGGGATTTTGGGTCTAAAACAGTGCATGGTGGGTACTTAATAAACATTTGTGATTGAATGAAATGGATGTTACTATTTATAGCATTTTAAAAGTGGGGAAATTAAGGCTATAAAATTGTATAATTTTCTTTATGTCACAGATATTAGAGACAGAACTGAGTTATAAAAAGTTCTTCTGATTGGGAGCTTTTGAAGCTCTATTATATTACTTCCTGGTGGAATGGATTAACTGAGGTAGAGAGAAGAGGAGGCTGGGTAGCATAATCGTCCATTCAGGAAACTGAATGAATTGCATTTGTAGGTATATGCTTTGAGAAGAAATTCCATGGTGTTAATTAAATTTTCAAAAGAGTTCTTGAGATCTCAAATTCTCATCATTGTTTGCTTGCTGCTAGGGCAACTTACAATGTTAGATGCTCATCACACTTATGGGAAATTTGAACTACTGGCTGACTAAAGCATTCACACTTTTTTTACAGGCTGTTGGACGCCCCTATATGCCTCCATACTGGTCTCTGGGATTTCAGCTAAGTCGATGGGGCTATAATAGCATAGACGTGCTGAAAAAAACAGTTGAACGTTTAAGACAGTATGATATTCCTCATGTAAGTGTACCGTAAATATATATGTGTGTTACAGTAGTCTACCCTTATCCATGGGGAATACATTCCAAGACCTCCCAGTGGGTGCCTGAAACTGTGGATAGTTCCAAGCCCTATGTATACTGTTTTTTGTTATACGTACACACCTTTTCACATAAAGGAAGCACTTTACAGCTTCTCTTTGGGATATCCCAATTGCCAGCATCACTACTCTTGTGCTTTGGGGCCATCATTAAGTAAAATAAGGGTTACTTGAGCACAAGCACTGTGAAACTCAGCCAGTCAATATGATAACCTAGCCAGCTACTCAGTGTCTGATAGGCAGGGATATATACAGTGTGGATATGCGGGACAAAGGAATGATTCACGTCCCAGGTGGGATTGAGCAGAATGGCAAGAGATTTTGTCATGCTACTCAGAAAGGCACACAATTTAAAATTTATGAATTGCTTATTTCTGGATTTTTCATTTAATATTTTCGGACTGCAGCTGACCACAGGTAACCAAAACCACAAGAGTGGTTTTAGTTACCCATGGGCTATTTTTGCATTTTCTGTTTCCAATAAAAGAATTATTTTCATTCTCTTTTTCTTATAGGATAATTTGAAACTCATATGGATATTTTGATTTCAAATTATATATGATCACTTATTAGCTATTATGATTCTTTGACTCTTTTTCTAATGTTTAAAGGGTTTGTCTACATTGTTCTTTTGTACAGGATGTTCAGTATGGTGATATCGACTACATGGAGCGCCAGTTGGACTTCACATATGATAAAGTTAACTTTGCTGATCTGCCTGAGTACATTAAGGAACTGAAAAATGATGGAATTCATTATGTCATTATTTTGGTAAATTCCTTTTGAAGAGCAAACAAAATATTTAAATTTATATTTCAAAGCATTTTTAAAAATCTGTATTAAAATTAATTTAGCATAAAGAATTACCAGCACTGATGTATGTCTGAGGAATAAAATTTTATATAATATATAATGATAAATGTTACATTTTATTAAAGGATAATAGATTATCAGCAAGTTTTCTATTATTCAATGTTACAAAAATGTCAACAAGTAATGAAGGAAGTCAGCAACAATTTTTAAAACCACAGTGTTCTTTAAAAAAAAAAAACCTGACTTAAATTAGAAGGAAAAATATGTTTTTCTACGATCACCCTGTCTGTCAAATTTGAAGACTTAGCCATAAGAAGCCTAAACAAAGAATAATATAGTTTTTGAATTAAATGCAATGAACATACGTTGAAAGTATCTTTTCTCCATATTTGGGTAGAACATTGTTTTTCACTTATACATTTATAATATAAAAAGAAAAGTCATCTCCATAACTACTTCTGGGAGCATGAATGTTATGTTACTAAAAGTTGCTTCATAATGAAATATTTGTCGCACCGAAGCTGAGAGATATTATAAATTTTAAAAATATTCTTATCGCAATGTAATGATTAAAGATGTCAGTATTTGTTATAATTCTTATGTGAGGTAATGCTGTTAGAGTTATTTTCCAGAATGGCTTATTATAAATAAAATATATTCGTATATACATTTGTTATCCATCTGAGATAATATAACAGAAATATATGAAGAAAAATAATATAAATATATTATGATATTGAAATGTTTAGCAAGGGAAACAGAGTAGGGTTCATAAATATTTTTGGAAAAAACACAATATAGAATCATAGGCATTTTCCCCCTTGATTCATTTTAAGATTTGACTTTTTAAGAGGGATAGTGACTTTAAGAATTTTTCAACTATGCTGTTTCATTTTATGGAAGAGAAACTTGTCCCTTATAGTTAAGTGGCTTAACCAGGCTGTTTGTAACTCTATTGAGAGTAAAATACAATTTTTGGTTTCCCAATCCAAGGCTTATTTACAGTTTCACACCCTTATCTTATATAAAAAGCAAAAACAAAAAAAAAAAGAAAAATTTATTTACCAAATTAGCATGAGTATTAGATTTATCTACTTGTATAACTTTTCAAGTAAAGACAATTACAGATTTAATTAGAAGTAACTGATTACATTGTTAAATTGGCATTGCTTGGGTCCACATTTTACAGCATTAAAATGAATGGAAATAGACTGTTCATATATTTGTAACTGTACTTAATAGCTGGGAACATCTTACTATATGCAATACAAAACATACTCTTTATATGAATATTAGATATTCTTATTGCAAAGACTTTTGGAAAGTTCATATTTAAATATCAATTATCAGACTATTACCAATTATAATCTTCTTGGAAATTTGCAGGTTCCTTTTTTGACAAAAGATGAACCAGAAGGTACTTATAAACCTTATGAGCTTGGAGAGGAATTGGGAATTTGGGTCAATAACTCCGACGGAGTGACACCAGCTGTTGGCAGGGTAAGCACCTTAGAGAAGAATGGATAAAAGCCTCCTCTGTATCGAATATTTAATAAACAATCACAATTCATATGGCATCAGTAAACTGGTATCACCTGGGTTCAGTTCAAAAAAATTATATGTGCCTTCTCAAGCTGAGTATTTGGCGCATTGGCCTGGATAATATGACTCTTTAAGAAATTATTTAAGTCCCATAGAGTTGGTGAGAAATTCAAAGAATATACTAACATACAGTGTAACATTCTAGAAAGACACATTTTAATTATTACAAAATTATAGATAATGTTGATTGAGATTATATTGGAAATTTAAGTTTATGTAGATCGAGGAATGATACATACATTCCTTAAGTGAAAGGCAATTCCTCACTTTTTCCTTTTACTCTATGGAAATACCTTTAATGCTTTTGCAGGTGACCAAAGTAGTGCATTATTATAAAAAAATACATAATACTGACATAAAAAGTAGAAAGTAACAGTTTTTCTTTTCCCAAAATATAAAATTTATTATTTCACTATATATTCTTCTAGATTTTTAAGTACAGGGTTCACAAATAACTCCCCTTTTTCTATGAGCTGGTAATCTATACCAAATCTTTTATTACAAAATCATAAGTATGTATGGTTATGATTCTGTAAGAAAATCATAACTCAAGTCCAGGCATTACTTCTTCCAGACCCTGTACATTTAACCAAATTTTTACATAAATGGGAAATACAACTACAACATATAACATTGAAAGCTCGTTAGTAAACTATAGCAATATTGTATATATTAATATATACATATACAGGTTCTGGTATAAATAACATCCCCCTTTTTATGAGCTGATAATCTATATACCAAATCTTTTATTACAAAATCATAAAGCATGTAATTCTGTAACATAAAAATATCACAATCAAACACACTTTTGGTGACATTTTAGGTGAAATGTTCAAATTGCTGTCTATCTCCTATAAGGCATTCGTGTACAGGTCTGGCATTACTTCTGCTGGACCGTGTGTGTGTGTGTATGAGTTCGCAGGATTAATTTCACAAACTCACCTTAGAAAAAGTGCCACACACCTCATTGCGGAATATCACTATGGTCACCTTTGAAGTACTGCCCTTGGGAAGCTATGCACTGAAGATAGCACCTGTTCTAGCCTTCAAAGCAATTTTGGAACTCTTTCTGGAATGGTCATCAGAGCTGTCACCAGGCCCAAAATCAGACAATTAAGTTCATGAGCTTGCCTCTGTGCACTTAGGTTGGCAGCACTGTACAAACAACTCAGTAAGGTATCATAACATTGCCAAGGTTATGAAATGTAGAAACAGCTCAGTAAGGTGTCATGACAACACCTCACTGAGTTGTTTGTAACAGTGATACCAACATAAACCCATGGTGGCAAGTTCACAAACTTAATTGTCGAGTTTTGGGTCCGATGACAGCTCTAATGGTCATTCCAGAAAAAGAGTTCTAAAATTGCTTTGCAGGTTGGACTTTGTGCTGGCGTTGGTATATAGCTTCCCATGGGAAGTACTTCAAAGGTGATTGTAGTGATATTCAGCAATATATGTAGCATTTTTTCTAGGATGAGTTCATGAAATTAATTTTGCAACCTCGTGTGTGTGTGTGTGTGTGTGTGTGTATGTATATGTATATATCCGTGTTAATACATATAAAACTATCTCATCTTTTTAAACAGTTATGTGATATTCCACTTTCCTGATGTAAGGAGATTAGTTTAATCAATTCCTAATGATGAACATTTTCTTGTTGCTAATATCTTAATATTGTAAGCAGTGCTGCAGTAAGCCTGTTAATACAGTGTTATATATTCTTGTCTCTTTTTAAAAATATAATTATTACACCTAAAAGTTTATGTCCCAATTTGAAGCCACTTAACATTTTATGCATATGAGTCTCCCCATCCACATTCTACATCTTTCAGTTTGTATCTTCTTTTAATACTTCATAAACATTCTATAGTTTTTATTATATTATTTTTATGACTCTTGTTGACACCACACATATATTAAAATTTTCTTGCTATTATAAATGTAATTTTTACATTTTCTAATCCCTGTATTTGTATTAGTACAGATTTATGTGTGGAGAGAAATGGCTAAAATATAAAAGAACAATAAAAATATGGTTTCATGCACAATTTTATGGTGGAGAGCACTGGACAGGGGTACGGGATTCTATTCCCATTCAGCTATGAACTTGTCATGTACTTTTTCTATGTACTTGGTTATTTAATGTTACTGATTCTCATTTTCTATTTGTATGACTCAAAATGCAAAATCAAGCCCAATTATGCATACAGATTTCTGTGCTATTTAATATTTAGGCGAGTTGCATTATTTGGTGTGACTTACTTATTTGCCGTAGGCGTGGCCTCCAGGAGATTGCGTATATCCAGACTACACCAACCCCCAAACAACAGAGTGGTGGGTTCAGATGTGTACAGAATTCAGAAATGTCCTCGATTATGATGGCATCTGGCTTGTAAGTCTAAACTTATTACTTAAAAATTATTTCTCTGGTGAAAAAGTAAAATGTCCTTCTACCTGTCTTTTTTCAGCTGTAGAGTAAGGTGACGGAAGTGAAAACCAATTTCCTTTCCTTTTCCCTGGTAGTATCTGCCTTCACCTCCCTAACACACCACTGGAGAGGAGGACTGCTTCCTCCAAGACTGGCAGCATCTCTTCTGCCGTCTTGATGCTTACGTCATCTTACTCTGGATGAGGCTGGTTTATGCATTCATTATGGTTTATAATTACCCTGTGCAGGGCAGTGGGAGACTCAATTCAGGCTGCCTTCTAACTGAGTAGCTCATAAACAGCAGAAATTTATTTCTCAGAGCCCTAGAGGCTGGAAGGCTGACATCAGAGTGCCTCCGTTGTTGGGTGAGGGCTGTCTCCCAGGTCGCAAATGTTTTGTTGTATCCTTGCATGGTAGAAGAGGTTAGGGAGTTCTGTAAGTTCTCTTATAAGAGCACTATTCCCATTCAGGAGGCCTTCACCCTCATGACTTAGTCACCTGCCAAAGTTGGAATTGCACCATGTGAATTTTAGGGGGACACAAACATTCAGACCATAGCAGTGGGGTAGTAAGTTGGGTAACTTAAAATTTTGAGTTTGGAGTTTAAATAGGGTGGTCAGGGAAGGTGCTAACTGATAACAAAGACCAGAGGCTGCGCCCTGGGGATATCTAAGGGAAGCACCTTCTGGGAAGGGAACAGCACGTACAAAAGCCCTGAAGCACAACATGCCTGGCATTTTCCAGGAACAGCAAGGAGGCCAGTGTGGCTAGAGCATGGCAATTAGGGGTACAGTCAGGGAGGAAAAAGGTCACTGACCAATTGTAAAGTCTTTGGTTTCACTGAGATGGAAAAACACTGGAGGTTTTTAAGCAGAGGTTTTCAAAGGATCGTTCTAGTCACCACATTGAGAATAGACTACAGGAAGGAAAAAAAGCAGTGGGAAAGCAGAGGTGAGTCTAGGTTTTATGGAGCTTTATAGAATTTGGGTGGCTCTATATTCTAGAAAAAAATATTAAAAGTTCCAAACAGGATTTTAGGTATAAAAGTATGCAGAAAGGGACTATGAAACTTAAGTTTCTTTAACCTTCAGGTGAATCTACCTGTGGCCCCATGTGGAAGGGAGAGACCAGTTAAGAAGCTATTGTGACAATCCAGGCCAGAGACTATGGTAGGGTCGTCAGTGGCATTGCAGTGAATGAGCATGGTCAGATTATGCATATATTTTAAAGATAGAGTTGACAGGATTGGTTGACAGATTAGATGTGAGCTATAAAAAAAATTAAGAATAATTTGTGTTCACAACCATTGGAAGGTTGGAATTACCTTTCATAGAACAGAAATAGATACCACCATTTCTGTTCTGTGACATTTAAATGTTTGTGTAACCATTGCTAGTCTACCAGTATATACTTTTTTGAGACCAGGGACACTATCTTGTTTATTGCTACGCCTCACAGAGCTCCTAGCTTACCATCTCACACATTCAGAATATGTCTGTTGAATGATTGAATGATCTTTATGTGCTCATT
>PVJL010005019.1:0-116463 GCA_004026885.1 Lyroderma lyra
GACACCAGGGAGGCCAGGGGCAGCTGCGGGTCGTGTGGCGGCAGCAGCGAGTAGGTGACCTGGGCGTTGGCGCCCGCGTCTGCGTCGGTGGCGCTGACGCTGCCGATGTGCAGGGCGGGGCTGTTGTTCTCGCGGACGAAGAGGGTGTAGGAGGTTCGTGTGAAGGCCGGGGCGTTGTCGTTGACGTCGGACACCAGCACGGTTATGTTGTGCTGGGTTTTGAGCCTGGGGGTCCCCAAGTCGGTGACAGTGATGGTGATGTTGTACTCGGATCTTGTCTCTCGATCCAGTGCTGTGTTTGTCGCTAGGGAGTAAAAATTCTCAACAGAGGGTTTAAGGAAGAAAGGAAGATCGTCTTGGATAGAGCAAATCATCCTTCCATTGTCGCCAGAGTCAGGATCAGAAACACTGAATACTGCAATTACGGTCTCCTGCAAGTTTTCTGGGATTTCATTGATAAGTGTTGTTATGGTCAGTTCCGGAGGGTTGTCATTCAAATCCATCACTCTGACAAACACCACACAACTTCCAGAAAGACCCCCACCATCTGTCGCCTGAACATTTAATGTATAATTCTGAATGGTTTCGAAATCCAGTTTCTGCCTTAAAAGAAGTTCTCCCGATTTTGCATTTATTCGAAAAGTTTTGCGAATATCTTCAGAGGCTTGGGAAAATACGTAAGATATTTCTCCATAGGCTCCAATGTCTGAATCTCTAGCAGAAACGATGGCAACCTGGGATCCAATGGGGCTGTTTTCCTGGACCTGCACCTCATAGAGCAGCTTTGCAAACTCCGGGGCATTATCATTGATGTCCAAGACTTCAATGCGGACCAGGGCGGTGCCAGTCCTGGGTGGTGTCCCGCCATCCAGCGCTGTGAGGGTTAACCTGATCTCAGGCTGTTCCTCGCGATCCAGCGCTTTGTCCAGCACCAGCTGCGGTAATATTGTGCCATCCCAACGGTCTTGTAATTTAAGATGGAAGTGGGAATTGGGGCTGATTGTGTAACTTTGGAGATTGTTGCTTCCTACATCTAAATCCTGGGCACCGTCTATTAAGAAAGCAGTTCCTGGAGTGATACTTTCTGGAATTTTCAAAATTATTTCTTTGTCTAGGAAAACAGGGGAATGATCATTTATGTCCCTAATCCGTAACTCGGCCTGAAAAAACTGCAGGGGATTTTCCAAGAACACCTGGAAAGGTAGCACACAGGGCTCAGTAGGACCGCACAGCTCCTCCCGGTCTAGTTTCTCACGTAACAACAAATCCCCTGTCTGCCTATCGAAGTGCAAAAGCTCTTTTTTCCCTTTGGAAAGGACCCGGGGGCTCCGCACAGCTAGCTCGTCTACCTCCAGCCCCAGGTCTTTTAACAAATTGGCCACAAAGGAGCCACTCTCCATTTCCTCGGCCACTGAATAGTGCCTAGGCTCGGAACCAGCACGAGCTATGCCCAGCAAAACAAAGAATATCAAGACTTGCCTTTGTTTCTGAAAGCGTTTCTTTCTTTCTGCTGCCTCCATCTCCTCTGGTCTCCGAGCAAACCTGACCCAGCTCCGGCTCCCGTTGTCGCTGACTCTACCTCCCAGTATCTCCCAAATACTGGGGTAAGTGGAGACGCCTAGGGCCCTGATTTCCCAGAGCCACCGCCTTAGCAAGCCTCCCCTTCCGGCTGGTTTCTTTAGCAGAGCATCTGGCTACAGGAAGGCGGGCCGGTTGTTTTCTTCCTTCTACTTCTAATACTGCAGCGCCACCCCGCGTCCATTCCGAGTGTTCATTTTCTCCAAAACATTAAGAAAAATCCCAATCCTTTCTTTCAGACTGATGGCAATCTAAATGGAGTATTTTCAAGTAGTATTTCTCAATGTACCAAGTCTTATCTATAGTGTTTTGAAGGGCTTCTTCATTGCCTCCACAACGACATAGCAAACAGACAAATTTCCATTCCAGTTTCCTCACAGACCCAAGCAGCTCTTTTTAAACGGGAAAAAAATAAATCAATTTTGGAAACTAGAAGGGAGTAACCTCAGTCCTAGGATGAAGAAAGGCTTACACTAGGAAGTTTCGAGTGTTTATTCACAGCTGAGGCATGCGCGCATCTTGGTGGTGGATTTGGTTATCATCACCACACTCAAGATAACGGAAAAGTACAGAGACCCAGGAAAAGCACAGAATTCATGAGAACATTGCCATGAACACTGAAATACTCTCCTTACTCAGGTTTTTCTCGCGCGCTGCTCCCACTTCACATTTCCCTGGAATCTGATGCATTTGAGCCTCATGAAAATCTCAAAATATAGTTGGATAATTGTTCTTGTGAATGTGTCAATATTTTTATTTCCTTTTTAACAGATAAGAGAATTTTTTACACAACTTCAATTCAGTTATCTCATCTAGCAATATTAATATTTCATAATATCAAATACCCAGTAAATATTGAATTTTTTCAATTATCTTTTAAAAATGTCTTTTTAGAGATAATTTGTTAAATCGGTGTCAACCAAGGTATTTATGCTACAGTTTGTTGTTAGGCTTTTTAAGTTTCTGTCATTTTGTGTCTTTTAAAAATATGTGATAAAAAGAAATGAGTTATCAAGCAAAAAAGTCATGGAGGAAAGTAGTCTGAAAAGGCTACATATGCTGTTATTGCAACTACCTGACATTCTGGAAAAGACAAAAATGCAGACACATTAAAAATGTTAGTTGTTGCTAGGGAAGAGTGGCGTAGAATCAAGAGGTAAAACAGAGGATTTGGGGGACACTGAAACTTTTCTTTATGATACTGTAATGGTGGATACATGACATTATGCATTTGTCAAAACCCAGCAGGTACAACACAAAGAATGAACTCTAATGTAAACTACAGACTTTAGTTAATAATAATGACTCCATATTGATTCATCATTTATAATAAATGTACCACACTAATGCAAGATGTTAAATACCTGGAGATTCTGTGAGTGGGAGAAAGTAGGTATGGGAACTCTCTGTATTATCTGCTCAATTTTCTGTAAAACCTAAAACTGCCCTAAAAAATAAAGTCTATTACTTAAATATGTGTATTAAGAAATGTCTCAGATATACTGTATGGAAAGGTTAAAAAGAACTATACAAACATAATTCTACCTAGTTGAAAACGTAAAACTTATTTCTATTTTTGTCATATTTGTTCTATCTATATATTTTATTCTACACACACATATCCCCTTTTTTGCTGATTCATGTGAAAGAAACTTGAAGGCATCATAACACTTCACCTCCAAATATTTCAGCAGGCATCTCCCAAGCATAAGAACTTTATTCCACATAATCATAACACTGCTATCACACTTAATAAAATTAACAACAATTCCACAATAGTATCTAAAATCCAGTCCCTATGAAATCTCTTTATCTTTCCATTATCCTTCCCTAATTTTCTTCAACTTTGATAAGAATTCATATTAGCTTGAGTTCCTTTTACAAACGCACTTACTTTCTTTACAAGAAATATCTTAGAAAATTTGTTTAACCAAGTTTCATGATTTTATTGGGTGGTACATCTATTTATTCTACAAAAGTCCCTCATCTTTGATTATATTAATTTTTTTTAAGAGTCCAAACCAGTTGTCTTGTAGGATGTCCTACATTTTGAATTCGTACCTCATGGTGTCTTTTAACCTGTTCCTTCTTCCCCTGTATTTCCAGAAAACAGAAATGGATGGTTTATTAAATGTAACAATGGTGTAACACTTTTTAAAGTTCTCATTTATTTTCTGTAATTGGTTAAAAGAATTGGGCAGTCACAGGTTCCCTTTCTTAACATTTAGGGGAAAAAATGCCTACTTGAATTCTGTTGATATTACTTTTGCTTTTCATGCTTATTACTTTTATATTAATATTATAATAATCCAAAATAGTTTAATTCATTGACATTGAGCACTTAACACAATTCACCCAGGTTAATAAAATTCAAGATCTAACTCTTTAAAAACAGCTCTTTAGACAGGCTGCAAAACTTAATTTAAGTCAGAAATAGATGTAGTGACTCATCAGAAAGGTAAATAATGACTGATAGATTACTTGAAATTTTACATTTAACAAAGATCATTAATATGTAAATATGATTTCTGAATTAAAGCAGTTTTAGGAAGAGGAAAGTATAAAATATGAAGGAAATTATGAAACCTAACACCTCTCACAAGTTTAAGAATTAAAACTTAACATCCAAGACATTGCAATAGAAAAAGTACTCAAGGACACATTAGGTTTTGTTTGCAAAAAAATTTTTAAATGCCCTATATTGAGTCATAAGTGTTCTCACAATTCATAAGGTTCTATTTACCCTTTCAATTTCATGCTTTTCATACATTGAGAAATTAGTAGAAGTTCCTCTTTTTCAGAAATGACAGAACCAGTACCAATAGTTTATACTTGGAGATGCTTACCAGATTTAAATGCATTATATCTACTATGTTTTGTGTGTGTGTGTGTGTGTGTGTGTGTGTGTGTGTGTGTGTGAAAATATAGAAGGTTAAAGTTTATTATAGAAAAGTTAAAAAGTACACTCCAAAGAGGTGGAGCAGGCTGACCCAAGAGCGGAAAGCTCCACTATGTTATTTTAAATCATTTAAATCCTGAAACCTTGATGAGAGTTCACATTCCTTCTTGAGAACCCTTTACAAATGCTCTTATTTCCTTAATCTCCTTTAACAAGTAATCATATATACTAGAATTAGAATCTACCACATTAAAATCTAAATAAAATATTTCTATTATGTGTTTATAAGTAATTGTTATGAGGGAATCTATTATATGAGGGCTGTCTGGAAAGTATCTAGCCATGTAATATGAAAAATAGAGGCATTTATGACTGGATTTTTTCCAGACAACTTTGTATAATGAAAAATTCTGTCATTAAATAGGTTTAATTTCTTATGTTTGACTTTACTTTCCATATACTTACTATCCAATCAGAAAAATTATCCTAGCAGTCACTTTTATAATTGTGAATATTATTTTCAATAAAATTCGATGTATTAAAACATCCTATCTATGAAGAATTTTACGTATAGAACAAAAATATTTTCAAATATATCAAAGTAAATGAAAGCAAGTCATTATAATCTTGCTACAAAACAAAAAGATCAGTCATTTAAGAACACATTGCTAAAGGACCTATTATAATTCATTTGCCTCTCTTTTTTTATACTGGGGGTTATTGATTCTCTCGATTGCCATGAGATGTAAATTACAAGAACTAAGAGAAAAAACAGTCAAAGGGATTTAAAGACAATTTTACCCTATCAAAGATAACGCCCAACAATGTAGAGAGATATCCACCCTACTAGCCCATTGTTAAAAAAAGAGAAATCTTCACTCTTCCAACGGCATTCAGACCACAAACTAAGCTTTACTCACTGAGCAATCAGATGGCAAAAGAAAGGGGTTTTTCAGTGACCTGCTGCAAATATATGACAAATATGAGGGCTGTCCAGAAAGTATCCAGCCATGTAATATGAAAAATAGAGGCATTTATGGCTAATTTTTTCCAGACAGCCCTCATATTGTAGCATGAGAAGGAAATGTTTTGGTATCTTTTTGTTATCTTAGATGGAAACTGTGGACCTGTGGTAACACTCAATTTGCTTTTGCCTTATTAAGGGCACAAAGAAATAAGTTTTCCATAATCTATCAACATATACATCTCACAAAGCTCAAGCAAGCAGAATTTCAAAATAAGGTGATTCAAGCAGGGGAAATGACAGTGTTCTTTATTCTCTTCTCTTAATACAAATACGCAACCAATGGTTTTGAAATACACACTTGCATAAGAATCTTGGCATTTTTTTAAAAGAAGTATTATCATAGTCTATTAGTACAAACCATTTCCTTGAAAAAAAAAAACTTGACCAGACATTGCCATGGATTCTAGCCTAATTTGAGTATATAGATTGTTTTGCTGGTCCACATTACATCCCATTTCTTTTTAATGTATTGGAGATTCTGGAATATTAATTGCTAAAGAATACATTGTTTTTGATGTTTAATGAATAAGAAAACAGTAAAAATAAACAAATACAAATTTAACATTGCCATAAATGAGCTACACAGCAACTCAGTGGATTATACCTTCAATAATGAGAGAAACACTTAAATCTATTAATGATATTCTTCCCTGTATAGTTGACCCTTGAACAATGCAGGTTTAAAGTGAGTGGGTCCACTTACAAGAGTATTTTCTTTTCAATAAATACCTGTACTCTTTTTGATCCGTGGTTGGGAGTCTGCAGATACAGAGGGTCGGCCGTATGCACTATTTTATACAGGGGAATTGAACATCTGCAGATTTTAGTAACTTCAGAGATCCTGGAACCAATCTCCCACGGATAACAAGTGACAGGTTAAGTACTGGGGGAGTCAAAAGTTACACAGGGATTTTTGACTGCGTGGGAATCAGTGCCTCTAACCCCCGTGTTGGTCAAGGGTCAATTGTTATTTTGTACCTGTATTTGATTTTGTGTCATCAATGTAATAAAAAATCATCACCTGGTTTTTTTCAAATGAAAATAACTACATAATATTAATAATATAGTTACTTGAATTTCATTGATGGAGACCAATCCTGCTGAAAAGTAGACTATCACTATTTAATAATAATCATCTATGAAATAAAGAAAAGCAAGCAGATGTCACCCCAATAAGTCTAACAATAAAAATAAATTTAAAAATTAAAATAACAAAAAAGAAAAGCAAAAGATGACTTTAAAGCAGTCTGATTTTCCGTGGGAAGTTATAAAGGCTACCATTTTATGTATAGACCTGGGATAAGTTTTCTTGTCAAGCTTCGGGATATCTGCTGAGATAGTCTACACAAAGTTTTAAAGGTAACTTACCTTTGGAAGATCAAAGAACATTAAGTATGAGCAGGAAAAAATGCATTTCTTTTCTGTACTTAACAATAAAGAGACTATTGACTTCTAAACAAAAATCTTTGTAAGGTAAATAAAAAGATAAAAATAGCTAAGCAATCAGAACTTGTTGACTATAAATGAACAATTATCTATGTTTCAGAAGAAAACGCTACTGAAATTAGAGCCATAAAAGAACAACTATAACGTTACTCAGAAAGATGTTTTCCTCTACTTTTTACCCAAAGTCCCAAAGCAAGAATGTGAAGGATGATAGTCATCTACACCTATTGTCCTGTTTTCAGCTTCTAGGAACCTAACTTCATTGGAGATAAAGTGATAGTGCATGTATCTCTCTTCTCTCTGTTCTGCATTAGGTTAGCAGAATATGTTTAACATTCAATGAAACGAAAATTCTGGAACGATCAAGGCATTTTCTTAATTCCAGAGTGCTGAGATTACGATCCTTAGCGAGGTGAATTCTGTTTCTGGAAGACTCCAGAATGAGCAGATACATGTCAACATAACCAGTTCTATGGAATTGTCACCAAACATCCATCACATGAAGAAAGATATTTCTGAAATTATTTCCACTGTGAACTGCCTGAGTATTTGCCACATAGCCATGAAATTCTTGATAATTTTCTCGCAGTGGATGTTTATAATGCACAGGTATCAGCAGTATTTAAAATGTTTGGTGAGTATTCTCCAGAGGTTGGGGAATTCAGTGAGCCCGAGGAATTTATCCAGCCATTTCTTCATTATTAACTGAGACTAAATCTTGAGCTGAGACTTGGACAGCTGAAGTTGCTGAGGGGCATGCATCTCAATGTTGTCACTGATTGTCCCGATTTGGATCTTAGGAGATCCCAGAAGAGTGTTGACACCTACCATTCCCTTCTGTGAAGAGTCAAAACTTACCTTGGGTTGTTCCATACCAGCGATTTCCTCCCACGAATGGGAAAACTACTTACCCCACCGTTACAGCCCACATTATCGTGAAAATGGAAATTAAACTGTGCAGTTTCCAATGATAGAAAATTCACCAAAATCTCCTGCATGTTCCCGGTGCACGTTCTGGAACGTTCAGAAGAATTTTTCAAAGGTGGAAGATTTCAGACTCAACAGATGTTTCTCAGAGATCCAAAAAGAAGTTTACAGGTAATACTTGGAAATGCAGAGTCCTGTAGGTCTAGTGTCCTATTCGGAAGCAAAGGCTCTTCTGTGGCGGAATCTAAAATATTCTTTGATCTCTTTGGAAACTACCCAGCATTCGCCTGTCCTCCACCTGCTGCGCCGACGCTCCCCTTGCAGCCGCCAGCGCCAAACCTCCAGAACTCCGGCCACAAACAGCAGCTTTCCTCTTCCTGGGTCGCCTGCGCTAAGCCCAGGAGGAGATGGAATACTCACCACTTGCCTTTTCTACCAGATTTTCTCTCGCACGATTTCCTGCACATCCACTGAGTGCGTTGTCTTTAATAAAAGACGCCTTCGGAATGAAGTCTTGTAAGAGGAACATCAACTTTAGTTCACACTCATTGGAAGAAAAGTTTAAAATCTGGGCTTGCTGCCGATGTTTCCCAAGCCGCGTCCGGATCCAGCACCTTTCAGACTGTATTTTTTCCAAGATGGAGTCTGTGGCAAACGCAGGGCTCCTCCTCCTACTTTTTAGCCTGTAGCACCACCAGGCGTCGAAACGGAAAACCTAGTGTCTACAGCGCTTTTTCTCAGAAACTGTCCCAGGTCTGGTCGCAGTCACGTTGTCTAGTGGCACAGTTCTTAACTCCTGATAGGTTAGATTTTTTTTTTCCCAATTTTTGGTTTAGCCATGTGAATAAAATAATTGTTCATTAGTATATGGTTTTATTATCATATATCAATTATGTTATTATAGTATCATAGCTGTACAATTTTCTTTGAGAGTAACTTGAATTGGATTTTTTCCATTTCAGGTAGACCAGTCATTATTGCCCGTGCATTCATTGAATGTATTAGCTCATTGGAAGATGTTTATTTGAGCTTATAATCAGGCACTGTAAAAGGCATTGGGGCTATAAAATTGAATAAAGCTTGATGCCTACACCCCAAGAGGTGATAGCCTGAAAGTATGACACAAGTAAAGTGACAATTACCATAGTGAGTGCTAAGTGCTAAGATAGGGATTTGCACAGATGCTGTGAGGTGCTCAAAAGGGGAATTTAAAGTAAGAGCAGAAATGGGGTGTCAGAAAAGATTACCAGGGGAGGAGAGGTTTTAGCAAAGTTGAATTTTATGGTGCCAACTTAAATACAGACCTATTGAAATGATTTTCTACTGCAGATGAAATATTTTTGATTTTTGAGAAAAAAAAAGATTTTCTCAAAAGATGGGAATATTTTGGCATTTGTGGAAGGCAGTCCCTCAGTCAGTCAGTCAACAGCACACAACAATGTATGAGGTGACAGTTAAAGACTAGAGATAGGTCCTTTTTTTCCAGTTTGAATTTGACTCTAATACTCAGTTTAAAGGAGCATCCTGAAGCTTAAATATGTGCATATGTGAGTGGTTTGTTCTGTTAACAATATCTTTAGGAGATAGTTTTAAATGATGATTAGGAGCATCGGCTTTATGTCAGGAAGACTCATATTTCAGTTCTGGCTCTGTTACTTCATATATGTTATATTTTAAAAGTTACTTAATCTCTCCAAACTTCAGTTTCCTCATCTGAAAAAAAATGGATATATTGTGTTATCTTGTTCATAAAATCATGAGGATTAAGTGAAATAATGCTTATGAAATGTCCAACCTAGTGCCTGGGACATTATAGTATTTTTTAAATGCTAACTATTATTGGTGATAATACTGTGAAAACAGGAACTTATCTGCATAGCTCTGTTAACTCCTACAAACAAATATAAGTCTAAATGACTCCTGAAAGAGGACTCTTATGTACTCTTGGTGAGAATGTAAATTGGTGGAGCCACTATGGAAAATATTAATATGAAAGTTCCTCAAAAAATTAAAAATTTTTTATGATCCAGCAATCCCACTTCTGGGCATAGAGGAAATGAAATCACTATCATGAAGAGATAGATACCTATTCCCTCATGTTCATTGCAGCATTATTCACAATAGCCAGGACAGAAAAACCTAAGGGTCTGGTGACAGATGAATGTATAAAGAAAATTTTTATATATACCAGGGGTGCCAAAAATGTATATACATTTTAAGAGATGTTATCTATGTATTACTTTTCGAAGTTGAATTGAATTATGGTAACAATGTGTAGTATGACGTTCACTAAAAAGATGGCATTAATCAAATGAATGCTAGTGTTACCATGTGACAGGCAGGACAGTCAGAGAAAATGGCAGAAGCATGGTTGTCATTTGAGGAGGGCAAGATCATTTGCCAGGACAATAGGTAGGACAAAGAGGTGTGGTTGTTTCCCCCATGTTCTCCTGACTTAACATCCCTTAACTTTTACCTATGGGGGACCTTAAAGGATGTGGTGTACTGTAGAAAACTGGCCACCCTGGCAGTACTTCAAGAAGAAATTGAAATGGCATGTGCAGCAATACAAGTGGACACTTTGGTCAACGATGTCGCTCAAGCATTATTTGCCCTAATCAGAACTGTCTGAATGCTGATGGTAACCACTTTGAGCACCTCTTACAATTGCAGAACTCAAATGTGACTTGTATTCATCTTTTGTTATTGGTATATATCAAGTATTACAACTTTAATACAGTTTTTCCTCTCTTAAAATGTGTACACATTTTTTGGCACCCTCTATATAATTAGGCTGACCAGAGATACCATTTTAAATGGGACAAAAAACAATGGCACTCTCCCATTTCAAATGGTGGGTAAGGTCAGCCTTGTCTCACTGAGCTAATCAAAGTGTCAGTAGGCTGCCCATATGTACCATTTGAAACAGGACAGTACCATTGTTTTCTGTCCCATTTAAAATAGTAAGTCTGGTCAGCCTATATATAATGGAATATTACTCAGCCATAAAAGAGGGAAATTTGTGACAATATGGATGAACCTCAAGGGTATTATGCTGAGTGAAATAAGTAAGACAGAGAAAGACAAATATTGTATAGTCTCATACGTGGAATCTAAAAAAGCATTGAACTCATAGACATATAAGAGTAGAATAGTGATTGCTAGGAGCTGGGATGGGGAAAATGAAAGGGTATAAACTTTCAGTTATAGCATAAATAATAAGCCCTGGGGAATCTAATGTACGGTGACTATAGCTAACAATACAGTATTATATACTTGAAAGTTGCTAAGAAAGTAGATCTTAAATGTTTCCACTACACACAAACATACACAATGGTAATTATGTGAAATGTAAAAAAAAATTTTCAGTTATTTCAACCAGTCTTTGACAAGAAAGGGTTGGGGGAGATACTGTTAACTTCTGTTAAGATGTTTTTTTAAGTTAAGTCCTTTGCAACTACAAGTCCATTAGGAAACAAAAGTGGCTTTCTGACTCCTTAATTTATTTTGCAGAATTGTGTAAATTCATAGCCTTGGGTAATTATTAAACATTAGAACTACAGAATAAATAATAGCAGCATTGAATTGAACTTCAGAAATCATCTAGTCCTGTACACCCATTTTAAGGAATTGGGGAGTTAAAAGGGGGAATAGCTTGCTTTAGTTTACACAGGTTATTTCAGAGCTGAGGCAAAAACCCTGAATGGACTATGATAATCTGTTTCTGGAGGGGATGCAAAAAACTCAGAAGCAAAAGGACAACTTTCTGGCCTAGACAGATTTAACCCAAGGATGGTTCCATTTTTTAACTTTATTTCATGGAACAGAGGTCTTCTACATTTATACTGATCTAGCTTACAGTAAATTAGGCTGTCACAGAGGTCACAGAGGAATGAGCAGCTGTTGTTATGAGAAAATGCAAAGGGATTATTGCCAGACTTCATATATCTTGGTGTATTTGAAAACACATCCCACTATGTTTACATACGCTTATTCATATGTGTAAACCTTTGGCTATAGTGCTTCATCAAAATAAATGTTTTGCATTAAAAAAATAAAGAATTGACTCTTGTATTTCATTCTATCTTTTTCCTTACCTCATTAGAAAATACAGCACATTCTTATTTATATAAAAATATAAAAATTTTAAGCATATAGTAAATAATGAATTTTACTTCCTACTTCTTGCTTTGGCTTTTATTCTTTATTTAGGTTCTGGAATGAGAACTTAAATTATTGATTTGAGATGTTCTCTCTCTCCTGATGTATACATTTAGTACTATAAATTTCCCTTCTAGCGTGGTTTTAGCTGTGTCCCACAAATTTTGATACATTGTATTTTAATTTTCATTCAATTCAATGTATTTTTTTAAATTTCCCTTGAGACTTCCTCCTTGACCTACAGATTATTTAAATGTGTGTTATTTAGTTTACAAATGTTTTGGAGATTTTTCATCTTATCTTTCCATTATTGGTTTCTAGTTTGGTTACATTGTGGTTGCAGAGCACCTTCTGTGTCATTTAAACTCTTTTAAGTTTATTAAGGTTTGTTGTATAGCCCAGGATATAATCTATCTTGGTATATGTTCTGTAATCATTTGGAAAATAGTATAATTCAACTCTCATTAGGTAGAGTTTTCTATAAATGCCTATTAGATCATGTTGGTTGGTTGTATCATTGAGTTCTTGCTGAGTTTCTTTCTAGTTGTTCTGTCAATTGTTGAGAGAGAAATGGTGAGGTCACCAAACTATAGTGGATTTATCTATTTCTCCTTTCAGTTCTATCAGTTTTAGCTTCACATATTTCACAGCTTTGTTGCTTTATGCATATACATTTAGAATTGCTATGTCTTCTTGGTGCATTGACTATTTTATTTTTATTATATAACATTCTTCTCTATCTCTGATAATTTTCTTTCTCCAAAGTCTATATTATCCTATAATAATATGGCCATTTCTGCTTTTCATTAATTTTTGCATAATATATTGTTTCCTATCCTTTTACTTTCAACTTGCTTGTTATGTTTGAAGTGAACTTATTATAGACAGTATATATTTGAGTCATGTTTTTAAATCTATTCTGCCAACCTTTTAACTGGTGTATTTTGACCATTTATATTTAATGTAATTATTCATATGTTAGGGCTTAACTATGCTATATTATTTTTTATTTTCTGTTTGTTCCATTTTTTTGTTTCTGTTTCCCTACCTTCTTATAAGTTACTCAAACGTGGGAGTTCCCTGATGGTGTAGTGGCTTAAGGCTTCGGCGTTGGCGCTGTCAGCGCTGCGGCCTGGGTTCGATTCCCAGCCAGGGAGCTACCCACATACCAAAAAGCAAAAAAAAAAAAAAAAAAAAAAAGTTACTCAAACGTTTTTTAAAATGCTATTTTGATTTATTTATAGTGTTTTTTAGTATATTGCTTTATCTAGCTTTTTTAGTGGTGCTCTAGGTATTACATTGTATATAGCTAACTTACCACTGTCTACTGGTGTCATTGTTGAAATAAGTGCAGAACTATTACCTTCCTTTATATCTGTCTCTTTATTCTCTCTTTCTTATAATATTATTGTCCTAATTATTCCCTCTACATGTTTTCAGAACCACATCAACAATATCACAATTTTTGTGGCAACATAATTTAGAAAACTCAAGAGGAGAATAAAGCCTATTGTATTCACCCATTTTTTTCCTTACTGTGTTCTTTCTTTCTTTATGATGTTCTAAGGTTACCTTTTATTTTATTTTTTATTTGACTTATTGAGGTGACATTGGTTAGCAAGAATTACATAGGTTCCAGATGTACAATTCTGCAGTGCGTTGTCAACTTGTTGTATAGTAAGTTCACCACCCAGTGTGAGTTCTCATTCCATCACCATATATTTAGCTCTCTCTCCCTCCTCTCCTACCCCCCTTCCATTTTGCTTATTCCCTCCCCACTTGCCGCCAAATAAACATTAAACTATTGATTGTGTCCATGTGGTTTTTTGTTCATTTGTTTGTTTTTTCTTTGTTGCTTTCAGTTTTATATTCCGCATATGAGAGAAGTCATATAGATTTTGTTTTTTTTCTGTCTGGCGTATTTTGCTTAGTGTGATGATCTCTAGGTCCATCCATTTTGTTGTAAATGGCACTGTTTCATCTTTTCTTATAGCTGAGTACTATTTCATTGTGTATATGTACCACAGCTTCCTTATCCAGCCATCTGTCACAGGGCACTTTGGTTGTTTCTATGTTTTGGATACTGTGAGCAGCCCTGCAATGAACATTGGGGTACATAAGTCTTTGTGGACTAAGATTTTCAACTTTTTTTGGGTAGATCCCCAGAAGGGGGATTGCTGGGTCATATGGTAACTCCATTCCCAATTTTCTGAGGAACCTCCACACTGTCTTCCATAGTGGTTGTACCAGTTTGCATTTCCACCAGCAGTGTGTAAGAGTTCCTTTTTCTCCACATCCTCTTCAGCACTTCTTGTTCCTTGTCTTGTTGATAACAGCCATTCTAACAGGTGTGAGGTGGTATCTCATTGTGGTTTTGATTTGCATTTTCCTGATAGCTAATGAGGATGAGCATTGTTTCATATGTCTGCTGGTCATTTGTATTTCTTCATGGGAGAAATGTTTGTTTAGTTCTTCTGCCCACTTTTAATTGGGATGTTTGTTTTTGTTGTTGTTGTTGTTGTTGTTAAGTTGTATTAGTTTTTTATATATTTTAGATATTAGATCCTTATCTTATGCATTATTTGCAAATATTTTCTCCCATTTAGTTAGCTGTGTTTTTGCTTTGTTGATGGTTTCTTTTGCTGTGCAGAAGCTTTTTAGTTTGATGTACTCCTATTCACTTATTTTTGCTTTTACTTCCCTTGCCTTTGATGTCAGGTTCATGAAGTCTTCCTTGAGCCCTAGGAGTATAAGTTTAGTACCTATGTTTTCTTCTATACAGTTTATTGTTTCAGGCCTTATATGAAGGTCTTTAATACATTTTGAGTTAATTTTTGTATATAGTGAGTTTACAGCTCAGATTCATTCTTTTACACATGTTTTTCCAGCTTTCTCAGCACCACCTACTGAAGAAGCTATCTTTTTCCCATTGCATATTTTTTGCCCCTTTATCAAAAATTATTTGTCCATAAATTTGTGGATTTATTTCTGGGTTTTCAGTTCTGTTCCACTGGTCTATGTTTCTGTTTTTCTGTCAATACCAAGTTGTTTTGATTATTGATGCTTTGTAATGTAAATTGAAGTCAGGGAGTGTAATACCACCAGCCTTATTCTTTTTATGTAGTATTGCTTTGGCAATTCAAGGTCTTTTATGGTTCCATATAAATCTGATAATTCTTTTATTTATTTTACAAAAGTATGATTGTGGAATTTTGATAGGTATTGCATTAAATCTGTAGATTGTTTTGGGGAAAATGGCCATTTTAACAATGTTAAGTCTTTCTATCCATGAACATGGAATATTTTTCCATTTCTTTGTGCCTGCTTCAATTTCTTTCAAAAGTGTCTTATAGTTTTCCATGTATAAGTCTGTCATGTTTTTTGTTAAGTTAATTCCCATGTATTTCATTCTTTTTGTTGTGATAGCAAAAGGAATTGACTCCCCCATTTCTTTTTCTGAAGAGTTGTTTGTATATAGAAATGCTGTTGATTTTTGTACATTGATTTTGTATCCTGTGACTTTACTGTATTTATTTATTGTTTCTAATAGTTTCCTGGTGGAATCTTTGGAATTTTCTATATAAAGGATCATGTCATCTGCAAATAGGGACAATTTGACCTCTTCTTTCCCAATTTAGATATCTTTTATTCCTTTCTCTTGCCTGATTGCTGTGGCTAGAACTTCCAGTACTATATTGAATAGCAGTGGTGACAGGGAGCATCCTGTCTTGTTCCTGATTTTAGGGGAATAGGCTTCAGCTTTTCCCCATTCCATATGATGTTAGCTGAGGGTTTGTCATATATGGCTTTTATTATTTTGAGATAATTTTTTCTATACCTATTTTACTCAGTGTTTTGATCATAAGCGGATGTTGTATTTTGTTGAACGCTTTTTCTGCATCAATTGATATGACCATATGGTCTTTATCTTTTATTTTGTTTATGTGATGTATCACATTGATTGATTTTCATATGTTGAACCATCCTTGTGCTCTTGGGATGCATCCCACTTGATCATGATGTATGATCTTTTTGATGCATTGTTGTATTCTATTTGGTAATATTTTGTTTAGGATTTTTGCATCTGTGTTCATCAGAGATATTGGTCTATAGTTTTCTTTTTTTGTGTTGTCTTTACCAGGCTTTGGTATTAGGGTAATGTTGGGATTAAGAAGTACAAATTGGTAGTTACAAAATCATTACAGGTTTGTAAAGTACAGCTTAAGAAACACAGTCAATAATATTATAATAACTATGTATGGTGCCAGGTGGGCACTAGACTTACTGGGGGATCAATTTGTAAATTATACAAATGTTTAACCACTATGCTGTACACCTGAAACTAATACACTATTGAATATCAAATGTAATTGAGAAAAAAATGTTTAAGTTTTATTTTGAATAGTACTATTTTTAAAAATGTTATCTTCTCTTTACTTGTTCTTTCCACCTATGTTCATCTCCTAGACCACTCAGACATGGTCTATAATTGGGTCTTACAATAGTGATTTGGGCTTCTGGCCTAACATGGTATTAAAAATAGTACAGTTGACTTCATTGAGCCTGTGGACTATAGTCTGGGTCCTCTAGCCTCCATAGGTCTAAAACATATTATAATGTATAACTTCAAGTATCTTTTGGCAGAGATTTTTTAACATATTTTCATGAACAAGGTCAACCCATCCTAACTCCTGGATCTGAGCAGTGACCCCAGGTTTTATTCTCTATCTTTCATGGAGAACATTTTGCTCCTCATAGCCCATAAGAGCCAAACTAATGGAAACCAGTGTCAGCTTCCCATCCTGTAGCTCAAAAATGCAAGGGTCTTATCCCTACTCACCATTTTATGTTCATTCCATTTCTGGTTTCACATTTTTTAAATTTTCTATTTTTAGTTGTTATCTATAATTTCTATGTTTAGAGCCCAGCATGGTACACAGGAATGTAAGCTTGCTTCGCCAGCTTCACCAGAAAACCCTTGTCATTTTTACTGTTAACATTACTTTTCATTGTTATATAAACACAATCAATACTTTAATAATATTCAAAATGTTACATAGATTTGGAAATGAAGTCAAAATTTTGGTTGATATTTTAATGCTATTCAACTCTATAGAAAATAGATCTCTATATGGGAGAATTAAATGGATGAATTTGGCTTCCAAGAATGAGACAAATTCATCTTTAAATAGAAAACACAACAAAATACACAGATATGACAGAGAAAACAATATATTTATTTATTTTCCAGGAAAATTCAATAAATACAGAAGACCAATTCCATTTCTTATATATCTGTATGTCTAATTTCAGCATATAAATCTATTTTAAATAATGTGCCTATTATACATACTTTATAAATATATAAACATGTCTACATAATAAAATTCAAATTTTTTATAGTTTAATATCTATCTAATAGTTTTATAACTATAATGGAAATTTAAAATAAACCTAATGTAATTTTCAGTTAAAGTTAAAACATCATTATAAATAAACCTTAAGATTAAAGAAACTTAGACTTGTTTAATATAATCTAATATATAGTGTAACAAAGAGATACTAAGTTTGATCAAAATCTTTCTATGTGAATAATTCCAGTCCTAAAAATCTGCTCTTTATCCCAGATAAAAGGGTTTGCTGAACAATTAAAATAAATGATAGCTTTCAATTATAACCCAAATAATAAATATCAATGAGTCCAAAAATAAAAAATAATAACTGAATAAATAATAAATTGGGGAGAAGTAACAAGTATTTCTTACAGAAGAATTTCAGTTAATTAATGTAAAAGGAATCAGGGAAATAGAAAATCACCATTCAATTGCCACACTACGAATTGCCACAGGAAATATTCAGCAATGGATACTAAAATTAGTGAGCAAAAGTCTAAGCAGAAACATAATATTTGCATAGTTTCAAAGTGTCTCTCTCTCTAAGTATTTATTAGTTACAAAAGGAAAACCAGTAATTTTACAGTGAAGAAACTTGGTAGATATTATCTTAACCAAGTGATCAAGATTAATACCACCTTCACACTACTGAATTTACACTTAAAAATGGTTAACATAGTAAATTTTATTCTGTTTTTTACCACATAAAAAAGATTAATATCACCAGTTAATATGACATATTGACATCAGGTACCCCTTGATATGATGCACTGAGAAGGACACAATATCCTTTCTGTGGTATGCTTCCCAATAATGTATAACATCAATCTAATCATGAGAAAACAAAGACAATGTCAAATTGAGGGACATGTTTGTTAACTAAACTTACTGGGGTAATCATTTCACAATATACATAAGTCAAGTTATGCATACAGCTTAAACTTGTCCAGTGCTATATATCAATAAAACTGAAAAAATTGAGGAACATTTTACAGGTAACTGACTACTACTCTTCAAAAGTCTCAAGGTCATGAAAGACAAGGAAAGGTTAAGGAACTATCATGGGTGATAGAAACTAAATGCATTGTGGGATCCTGGACTGAGTTCTTGAAAAGAAAAAGGACAGTGATGAAAAAAACTTGTAAAATCTGAATAAAGTCAGTAGTTTAGTTAATAGAATTGCACCAGGGTTAATTTCTTAATCTTGACTATTCTGGGGTCATGTAAAATGTTAACATTAAGGGAATGTAGGTGAAGTGTATTCAGGAACTCTATACTATTCTTTCAGTTTTATGTCTAAAATTATCTCATAATAAAAAATTTTTTAAGGGTCTAAATTATTTATAACTTAAAATTTCCAGTAGAAATGTAGATCTACATACATTTCCAAGTTAAATAGGTAATTGAAGCAATTTGCCCAAACTTGTTAGATATTTTTAATGAAATATTTATCAGGGCCTTTTTATATAAGAGCACTTCGAGGAACTTGGGTTATAGATTTAAATAAATCCAAATAGTTCTAATGTCACTTGACAATTGGGGGAGAGTAATTATCCTAATCATTTCCATTCTTTGTGTTAATTTCCTGATGGAAATCTGGACTTAATCTCAGCTAGTACAAATGGCTCACATAATATTCAGCAAATTGATACAGAGATGTTCTTAGTTTTTAATAATCAGGTACAATTGGAATTATCTTGGGAACTTTAAGTCTGAATAAAAATGAGATTAGATCACCATTTATTCTAGTAGTTCCCAATCTGAAGTCAATGGCAATATTTTCACTGATCTAAGGCAAAAGAGTAAAAACAATGGCAAAACACATTTAACATAGAATTATGGGTTTTTTTAATTTAAAGAATAATTCCTTTATGAGATAATTCTCTTACCATTTTGTATTAAAGTGTCATTTCATTTATGAAATAATGATATGAAATGATAGGTTTTGCCTCATTTTAATTTAAAGTTCATACATGAAAAAATGAAAAGTTGATAGATAAACATCTGTTTATTTTATGTATGTATGTGTGTATGTGTGAATTTTACTGCTATTTGAAATTCAGTCTTAAAATCACTGATCTATACCATTTTCTTTCCTTATCTTTGACATCAAGCTAGGCTCCATTATACTCACATCATCAAATGTAATAAAATATAATTATGTAATCAAATGTAGTTAATCAGTGGCTTTTAGTTAATAATGTTTTAACTAATTACTACTTACCTATAAAAGTTCATTCTATGTCCTTTCCATGCCTTAACCAACGCTAACCCAAATACACTGGAACACTATAGTATGTTTTGTGCAAGAAAGACCTGTACTCCAAATGAGCAGGATTATAACTAATTTATGGAAAATACTTAATATTAATAAAAATACAATTTATAGATATTCTGCATTTGCTTCATCTGTTCTCAAAATATTAAAGAAACTATTAAAGTCAATCATAGGTTATACCAATTCTGACCTAAACAGCTCCAACATTTTAAAAATAACTTAGCAGTAATTTTTAATATATTCTGGCCACGAAGTAGATAGCTAAGTGGTACCATTAGGTATCAGTCATAACTTCAAGAATAAGGCTTATAGCAATAAATATGATCTGGTATATTTGAGAAATATTTTAATATATCCTTGGAATTCCAGGAACAAATATTGTGCCTTCCAGTCGAGACATATTCTTGTGGGTCTGAATTTACACACATTTATACTTAAAAAGGCACATAATTAAACATTAAAAGCAGATTTTTAAAAAATCTTTTAAGACACAGTTAGTATTGATAGCATCCTTGCAATATGTTAAGTTTTAATATTGGTTTTTTAAATTTTAGAATGAAAGAACTTAAACTATCTTATGAAGGCAAACAGTGATGATCAAAAAGAAACCTGTCTGGTTTCCTTACTCTGTTTCATTTTACAAATTATTTGCTGGAAATACTTCTTTTTCTCCGTTTCCATGGCATCACTTCAGAACGCTCAGAGGGGAAAATAACTTAAAATCTAATCTGGCGATACCTGAAAATGAATCTTTTCTTAAAGCCACCAAATTGGTATTAATGGACTCCTTTTCTTTCATATCTTTTTATTTTGTAGTCATTCAATAGCACTTGTTAACAAGCCTAATTTATTTTTTCTTATCCACATTCACATAACTGCTCTCTGATAAGAATGGAATAGACATCTGTGTATAAAGAGAGATTTGGAACTTGCCTAAGGCTCCATACAACCACCAAGATATCTACATCTAACTTAATTTTGGAGAACATTCCTGAACCGAATCTCTTTAGCCTTACCTCTGCCCTTACTCACATTTACAAATAAGGCAAATCCTTACTTTTTCCTTTACCCTTTCTCCCACCTAATTGTCTATGAGGATCACCATTCCTTCACCAGGCATTTGCATGAATATAAATGACGACATGCAAGATGTTGATTCAAAGATCATCTCTACTCATCAAGGGACAAAAAAAAAAAAACCTAGAAATTTCTGAATAAATGATAAATTATATTTCATTTCTCAAACCTAATTGTTTCCTGATCAAAACTAGTCACTCATTCTCTCCCCTATACATGCATACCTTTCTATTGGAAAATAAAGGCAAAATAAAAGGATATCCCTATTGAATTAAGCATTTCCAGGACTAATGAACTTGTAGGGGAGACATGAATAATGGCTACATATAGTTCATAAATATGAGCTACATATAATCATCAGATATTCGGGCATGGCCCTCTGACCCCTGAGACCTACTCCTATCAGAATCTGGTGGTAAACCAGAGCCAGCCTCTGTTCTTACCTCTCCAGTGCCAAGGGGGAATGGGAAGTTGGGCATAAAGCGCTTAAGAAACCGGAACTCACTGGTGCCAGTGCCAGTGGCTGAGCACATTTCATAGGGACAAGGCTGGGATAAAGATCCATTGGCTCCGCCTTGTACCAGGTGGTTAGGGAAATTACAGTCATCATAGAAATGCTCTTGAACTGTGATCTTTTCTCTATGTTTAATTTTCTGGTAGATGTGTATAATGAAAATCATTGTGACAGAGAGGAGAAACAGAAAGGAAAGTACAGCCAGAGAAATGACCAAATACCTAGTGGATGGATTTACCCTTGTAGGATGTTTGGCTGGATCCGGGAACTGCAGATAGGGCTCAGAAAAGCCATCGACCAGCAGGATGTTGAGTGAGGCAGTCGTGGAAAGGGCTGGTTGGCCATGATCCTGAACAAGAATGATCAGTTTCTGCATCATGGGGTCTCTCTCAGATATCTGCCGCAATGTACGGATTTCCCCATTTTGTGGCCGAACAGAGAATAACCCAGAGTCAGTGGCCTTAAGTAGATGATATGAAAGCCAAGAATTCTGGCCTGAGTCACCATCCACAGCCACTACCTTGGTCACCAAGTAGCCTGTCTCTGCAGACCTGGGCACCAGGTCATTGCAAGGCAAGGTGCCATTCTGCAGCGGGTACAAGATCATTGGGCGGTTGTCATTGTCGTCCAAGACAACCACTCTGACAGTAACTTGGCTACTCAGTGATGGGAAGCCCCCATCCGTTGCCTTTATCACAAACTGAAAATCTTGAATGGCCTCGTAATCCATGGTTCTCAATGCATAAAGCTTGCCATTGTCTGAATTTATGGAGATGTAAGCAAAGACTGACAGATCTCCACTTTTTGGAGGCAGCAGAGAATACGTTACTTGGGCATTCTCACCCAAATCTAGATCTTCAGCGTGGACTTTGCCAATAAAAACTGCAGGGCTGTTGTTCTCCCGAACTGTCAAGATGTAGGCGTCTTCCTGAAATACGGGGGGATTGTCATTAATGTCAGATATCAGCACCTCTATCACAGTCTCTGTGGACAGGATGGGTGGCCCGGTATCCATGGCAACAAGGGTGATATTATAGCCTGAGACGTCCTCCCGATCCAAGCCCCTTTCAGTGACCAGCGAGTAAGAGTTCCGGAACGTAGCTCTGACCGCAAAGGGGACGTCTCCTCCGAGGAAGCAGGTGATTTTTGCTCCCACTCGAATGTCCCGGTCTCGGATAGAAAAAAGGGCCACTACAGTCTGTAGCGGAGCGTCCTCGGGAAGAGGGCTGGACACAGAGGACACCATCACTTCCGGAGGATTGTCATTCACATCTACCACGTCTACCAGGACTTTGCTGTGGGCAGAGAGACCCCCTCCGTCGGTAGCTTGAATGTCAATATCGTATGTTTCAACCGCTTCAAAATCGAGGGGCCCTCTGAGTCGGACCTCTCCAGTTTCAGAGTCAATCTGAAACGTCTGGAGAACCGCTTCTGGGTTTTGAGCTAAGGAGTACGTTATCTCCTTGTTGGAGCCCTCGTCGAGGTCCGTGGCAGTCACCGTGGCCACCAAAGAACCGTTGGCACTATCTTCCGGTACCTGAGCACGGTACACCAGTCGGGAGAACTGGGGCACGTGGTCGTTGACGTCCAAAACCACCACGCGGATGTGGGCGGTGCCAGACTTGGGAGGGGACCCGCCGTCCACCGCCGTCACTGTCAGGTTGACTTCAGGCTGCAGCTCTCTGTCCAGGGGTTTATCCAGCACCAGCTCGGCGTACTTGGGCCCCTGGCTGCGGAAGCGGGTGTGCAGGTGGAAATAAGCGTTGGCGCTCAAGGTGTAGTTTTGGAGCCCGTTAAGCCCCACGTCCAGATCCTGGGCGCTCTGCAGAGGGAACCGTGAACCCACAGGGGTGCTCTCCGGAATCTTTAAAAGCGGCTCCTTGTTTGGGAAAATCGGGGCATTGTCATTGATATCGAATACCCTGACCTCGGCACGGAAGGACTGCAGCGGCTCCACCAGGACTATTTCAAAGTGCAGGACGCACGGGTCAGCTTTGCCACACAGTGACTCCCGATCCAGCTTCTCCTTCACGAACAGATCGCCTGTCTTGCGGTGGAGCCGGAAGTGCATTTTGTTGCCCTCGGAAACGAGACGCGCCCCGCGTGCAGCCAGTTTCCCCACCTCCAGCCCCAGGTCCTTAGCCACATTAGCCACAAACGAACCGCTCTCCATCTCCTCCGCCACCGAATAGCGGATGGTGGCGGCGCTCCCCAGAGAAACGCACAGGAAAAGGAGAAGAGACCCCACTTGCCTGCTTTGCAAGAGTTTTCTGTGCGCAACCGCCATCCGATCTCACAAGAGAGCACTCTCTGCAGCCGCCGCCACCTGTTGCGGATATACTTTCACTTTTCCTCCAACAGGTTGGTGCAATTGCTGCTCTCAGCTTTGCTGGCTGACCGCAGCGCCGCCAATGGCTAGCCGAGCCCGGTAAGCTGTTTTGCACCTGGAAGAAAATTGGCTTTGAGCAACTCAACTCCCTTGTCTATCGGATGTATTAATAGATATGTTCTCATGCCGGCGAGTTAGGTAGAGGTTGAAAGTTTGTTGCCGAAGCAACGGCAGACTCGCCTCGTAATTCCCTTTCCGAGAAAAAGTCCTTGGGAATTGAGAAGCCAATGAGGAAACGCGCTCAAGCTAGAATCACGGTACCCGCGAGCCCGTGGGGGCCGCTGCAGCAAGCTTCAAACAGCGCGGGAGTACGTCACTCCGCACACTCCGCACAGTCCGAACAGAGACCAAGGGAGAGGCAAAAAAATTTGCAGTGTCTTCTGGAGCCCCAGCCAACTGCGTAGGGGTCGGGGAGAGGGGCTTAGAGGAGGTGACCAGTAGGAAAAGGAAAGGGGACAGGTAGATGCGATTTTTCAGGAACTTGGGGTCCAGTACACGATAGGGAAATTGATCAACCAACCCCTTGATTTGCATAAATCCATTCCCCCCCCCTCCCCAGAACATTCAAACGGTTAGGAAGCAGCTGGCTTGGCATTAAAATGATTATGATGGCAGTAATATTTATTGGGTATGATTTCTATATACTAGTACTGTGTTGAGTGATTTACATGCATTATCTAATTTTATCCTTGCAACAACTCTAAAGTATACATTATTATTATTATTTTGCAAAGAAACAGACTGGAAAGGTTCTGTTACTCCTCTAAGGTCGCTTACTTTCTAAGTATTAAAGAAGTAACTCAATTTAATATTGCCTGATTACAAAATCTATTCTCTTATACCACTCTGCTTGCCAGAAAATATAATGGATATATTAAATGAAGGTAAATAATTGGCTTTGGCTTTTAAAGTAAATGAAACAATAGACTATTTACATATATTGAAAATATCCTGGTAGAAATCTGGGAGATATTTGTTGAGAGTTTCCTCTGCAATCATAGGGTCATAGAATGTTTAAGAATGACAAAGCACCAAAGAAATTTAAGGTCCCATCTCCCTTTTTTAATAGGTGAAGAAACTGAGGCCCTGATGATGAAATCACTCGCCCAGCTCATGCGGCCACTCATGGTGGTATAAGAACTAGGGCCGCAGCATGACTCCAGAGTCGTGCATTCTACAAAGTGACCCACAGATCCGCAGCAGGACTGAGGCCAAGCTGCCCACTGACACCCAGGGTCAGGCGCTGGCCCCTTCCCCTCCCTCCCTCTCTCCCCCAGCTCCCATGGGTGTTTCATGGGTCTCCCTCCCTAATAAACTGCACCCAGAAAAAAAAAGAATTAGGGCCTGTCTCTGATGCTCTGTCTCATGCTCACTATATATATTTTAAAAAGCATTTGTTCAGCATTTTATGTGCTAGCTGCTTTAGAAACAGTTGCTGCCACTTAAGAGAAGTCTAAACCATATTTTCCAAGTGAGAAAAAAGTAAACAAAAATAGTGTATATAACATGAATGACATCCTGACATAAAGGAGTTAACAGATCCCTCAAACTCCATTAGCTAAACATCTGGCTTAGGTGTGCATCCCTAAACAGTTTAATTTTGCCACTTAAAAAAAAACTGTATGTAACATACAGAAGGTAATCTTTTTATTATGGTTAAAAAAAAAACCTGACCCTGGGTGGTGAGCATACAGTGCAACACAGGTGAGGTATTATAGAATTGTATACTTGAAACCTATATAGTTTTTAGTAAAACTAAAAATGTCATCCCAAATTTAATAAATAAATTTTAAAAATAAGGCTTACTGTAGGTAATCTTTTGAATCTGATTTCTTTCTTTCCTTATTTAGCTCAATGTGAGATTGTTGTTGTTGTTGTGTTTCATTCTAGCTCATTCATTTCCATTGCTGTATAGAATTCCAGTGTATTGTCAATGCCCTTTGGCCACAGGCTATCAGGAACAAACACACCTGTATTTAAACCAAGTTCTAATTTCTGACTTATTGCAACAAGGGAGGCTGCACGCCACAGAGAATTATGGGGCATTTCAGTAAGAGGGTATTAGAAAGGACTGATGGTACTTGGTCTCGGTCAAGGTGATTTGGGGGTGGTTGGAAGCAGGACTTTGCTGTGGACTGGACACTAGCAGAAACAGAGTTAATTCTATGATTATGTTAATAATTTTTATGTAGAAGGTGAGAAGAATGGGAGGAGACTAAAGCTGTGACAAGTTGTGGTGGGTAATTCATATTAGCCAGGATAGAGATATTTGGTCATTTTTGTGGATAGGAAAAGGTTCTTTGTTGTCTGTGTTCAGACATGATTATGGCTTGCTCTTATCTTTTTCTTGATCTATCACAGTCACAGAGTGACTTTGTCTAATGTTCTTCTATGAAATTGTTTTTGTTCCACGGGAGAGCCATAGCCTAGCTTTGAGTATCAGGCCGTCCCCTAGCTGTCGGGACTTTTGTCTTTTTCACTATGAATACAGCAAAACTCGTTTACTCATTCCATTGTTCTACTGTCCACAGCAGTATGTTATTGTATGGGGCACTTTGTGGGGAAGGGGGCACATACCTAAAAGTGGCATTGGTGTCATAGGTTATGTTCTTTTCAGCTTTACCTGATATTGCCAAATTGCTTTCTAAGAGGTTATAGCAATTTATACTCTCATCAGCAGTGTAACTTCCAGTTGTTCAAATTCTTTCTAATACCTAGCATTGCTAGTCTTTTGAAATTTTAACCATTCTTGCTCTCTCATTGTGGATTTAATTTGCATTTCTCTGATTATTAATTACTGATGAGATAGGGCACTATTTAATATATTTTTAGTCATCTGAATATTCTTGTTGTCCTGTAGGTAGGGGGAGGGTTGTTCATTCTCTTCTCCATTTTTAACATTTGGTTGTCTTTTTCCTATTGATTTGTAGTAGTTCTTTATATATTCTGAATATGAGTCCTCAAGATCTCTTTATATTTAAGAATAAGAGACATGTTTATCCTTAGTCAATATATATCTCTAGAGTTTTTGTTTAAAAAGAGCTATTTCTCCTAGTGATTCACACATTATATGGAAGCTCATGGCATCCTAGGAAGTCTTTTTTTAATTGAGATATAATTAACATATTAGTTTCAGATGTATGACATAACAATTGTAATATTTGTATATATTGTGAAATGATCACCACAATAAGTCCAGTTAACATCCATTACCACAAATATTATATTTTTTTCTTTTGATGAGAACTTTTAAGATCTACTCTCTTGGCAATTTTCAAATATATAATACTACAAATAAATAATATAGTCACTACCTAGGAAGTCTTAATACAATCAATTTATTAATCAATATATTCCAAATAATCTATTTAAAACCTATAAATTAAAAAAATACATTATTTTGAGTTGAAATACAAGAAATGGTGCTCTTCAATGGGATTCCTCTGACTCTTAATCTGTTTGATTAGTTCCCATGGTATGTAATAATATATGCTTGTAGGATTAAATTTCAAAATATTTTCTTTTTCCTCTGAAAACCTGGAGACCTTGCAACATGGTGGTACTTTTTAAAAGTCTTCATTTTTTTCTGTGAAGGTAGAACTAGGGGCCCACAGAGTAAATCTACAATCTTTTAGGTTGTAATGTCAGGACCTTTACTCAAAATCTGCATATTGGGAAGAGGTGTTAGTAACATATCATGAGGTTTGGAGAGAACAAAATCCATTCCAAAACTATATCTAAGCACTAACTTCTAAGCTTTTCAAAATCTTATTTTGAAATAATTTAAAGTTATAAGAGTGCTTACAGTGGCTCATTACTTATTCATTGATTTGGCTTCACCAAAACTTTAGTCAGGCTTCTCTTGTCCTCATAGTCCCCTGGACTTTGCCCCCAAATTTAAACAGGCCCTAAAATGCAGAACATCCCCCATTAAATGGTTCATTCTGCAAATTGGCCAACCACAGAAAAAAAATTTCCTATGAAAGCACCCCAATTATGCCATCTGCTCACTCTATCCCGTTTTCCCCTCCCTATTTAAAAAAGGAACAAAATTGTTTTTTCTGTTTGATTTTGAGACATTTGCAGATTTTGTGATCAAAGAATTCTGCTATTGCAATAGTTTTTTTTAAACACCACTTTCCTTACCTAAGTCTAGATTTGCTTACATTTGACATAATATATACTAATAAATGACCACGTACTCTTCACCTGGATTCACCAATTTTCTACATTTGTGTACCTCTCTTTCTTTTTCATATATATATTATTATATTACTACATAATGTATAACATATTATACATTATATACATAGAGGTTAGAAGGTCAATGTGTCTTTCTGGGGGACATAGTTCAATCCACTCTACTAATGCCCCATTGGCTAAAGCCATTCACATGGAGAAGCCCAAAGTGAAGGGTGGGGAGGTATAATAGACCCAATGTGAAATCAAAGTATATCATATGACCAAACTCAAAATCAGTGGGGCAGAGAAGTATACTCCTACCAAAGAAGTTCAAGGGGAGAATGACTGTTTTTGAATAATAAATGTTAATTTATACAGTAAGTCTTCACTTAGCATCACTGATAGGTTCTGTAACTTTAAACAAAATGACATACACTAAAGCCAATTTTACCATAGGCTAATTAATATAAACAAGAGTTAAGTTCCTATAGTCTCTCATCAATGTTATAATGAAGTGACATTCAACTAAATTCTATTCTAACATTTATGTAAAATGTGTCATTTATCTTTATTTACTTTTACATCACAGATTTAAATTCTTCTGAAATTGTTCTGCTAAGAATTTTGGCACTGTTTTCAATTTCTTTTAGAAGGAAAAATCCTAACTAGAATATTAGAGAATCTTCCCAATTGTTTCTATTATTGTATCCAAACTTCAAGTAGTCTTAGAGTTTTAATATTTATGATATTTATTATTATAATAATATTTATAAGCATATTAACATCTGGAATCCCCTCTCATTTTCTTTATATATACTCCTTATGTCTTAAAAATAGCTATCAATTTTTTAGGAACAGATGTATTTAAAGACATCGAGTTGACACGTGCAGTTTTAGACTTTACTACTATTTTAGAATTCTGTTCTTGTCTTTTCATGCATTTCAGGTTCTTATTCAGTTTAACAGGAACAAAGTCTTTGGGGGTCTACAAGTCTTTCTTAGGGAGTTCAATTTATTGCAGCTGCTCTTGACCTGCCATCTGTTGCTTTAAATGACAATGCCTCTTATTGTTCACCATGTGCATGTACGTATAATGTTTCTGTCTCACACAGAAACATAAGAAGCCATAATATAAACCAATGTCATTTATAGGCCAGAGTTATGTTACACTCTTATTTTAAACAGATGGCTTTCATGCCTTTATTCATGCTTATTAGTTTTCCATGTTGACTCTGGAGCACAGATTATAGGTGTCTTTCCATGAAATCTGACAAGTGTTTGGGAAACTTTCCAAGTTAATCAAATAGAGCCTAAGGTAGAGTGATAATTCTTCTCATTAAACTCTGACCATTTCTTCCTTTTGTAATTGAAGACAATTCAAATGACAACCCCAAATTCAGTACCTAATTTTTTATTGCCATTAATATTTTAAAAATAATTTTTTATACCTTAAAACAGAAATGATAACTATATTTTCTGTGTTAAGAACCATAGAAGAGTAAATGAGAAAATATCTGTAAGAATACTAAATATTAACTGGGTTGGCTAATAAAGCCAAGTGTGTTTCCTGGATAGGTCTATTGTTTTTCTGCAATTGATAAGTTTGTTTGTAAAAGAAATTCACTTTACTCTCAATTTGCTAACTTGGTTTTACACTGGGTAACTCATACATCTGAACATACAGTATGAATTTCTATACAGTAGTTACTTGTCTTAAAAGATGGGGAGAGTCATATTAAACTAATTAAGAAGAAGAGGTTACCATGAGAGACATAGAATTTTATGGTCAGTTGGATTTTTTACTTCATAACTTCTAAAACAAGTGTACCCACATTTACATAGTATTTTTTTAAAATAACATCATTTAAATGATGCATTTCATTACGTCTTGCTCCTGTTTTTTCTTATCTATGAATCTCTATTTACTCAGCAGCCTATAGGTCTCCTCATCTGAAGTTAAATTTACATATTTTACAGTGACTTAATCACACTGTATAATAGTACACCAAGTAAAACAGTGTAAAAATACACAAGGTAAAAATAATAAGCATGCCATAAATTTCCTATATTTTCAACACTCTGATAGTTTATATATTGGTACTGGGGAAAAAAGAAACATGAATTTCTGTTACTTCTTACCACTTCTTAAAATAATTACACTTTTTTTTCTTTTCAGAAACTGAAATCAGAGAAGTACTCTCAGCTAAACTTCCTTGAATGTATTTGGCTAACAATAGAACTTAAATAGCATTTCTTTTAGTAAAACATACTCTGTTAATATTTTAACAAATATTTCTAAGTGCCTATATATTCAAATACTTTTCAAATACTTACCTGATAACAAGATGTGTTGGAAGAAATATTTGGGAAAATTTAAACATATTTGTAAATTATTTTCCTAGGTAGAAGTGAGATATCGCTCTGAAAATTCTAAATTTTTTTATACCTCTGTATGACTTTTAAAAATAAGCATATCTCCCCAAAACCATTACCTGAGGTCCAAGATCCCAAACCCCTTTGGTTCTTTGGAGTTTAAGGTCTTAATTCCAAGTCCCTTTTGAACTTTATCAAAAGCATTTTCCTTATCTACCACCAGGTGGCAGATGGATCCACATTTTGAAGCCCGACCCCGACCCCGCCCTACCGGAAGTTGTCATTAAAAAAAACCCTCTCTGGCCACGCCTAAGTTCAGCACCCTAGATGCGGACAGCGACACCGCCCAGTTTAGTCCCATGACTCGCTGCAGAGATTTTCACCTGACAAAAGAACTGGCCAATACCAACTGGTTCCAAAGGCCGTGTGACTGACTAATTTACAATGCCAGATATGGAGGGGGGCAAGAACCCTTTGATTTGAGACATTTAGGTTGATAGGGGAACTAGCTGATATTAAATAATATCCCATATTGCAAAATCATGATTTTTTTCTCTCCTTCTAACTGCTGGATTCTAAGTGCATTCTTGTTAATGCTGTCTTGCTGTGCGACAGGCAGTACATTAACCAACCTCAGTGTGTTGGTTTATTCCGACAAAACACGTAAGACAGCAAAGGCGATACAAAAGTCTGTGTGAGTTATGGTGGCCAGTCCCCAGCCTTGCACAAAGCTGCCTGTCAGCTTTCCTAAGAAACCAGTATGGAGATAGGCTGCTTCTGCTACATTGTTTTTCAATTAATTACTCTTGAAAACACAAAGAGTAGGTGTTTTTGTTCACATGAAGTTACTATTTTAGGAAAATAATTGGGCTGAAGCACAAGCGTGCTCTAGAAGTGACGGTTTAGGTGTCATTTTCCAGTTGCCTAGCAACAAATTACACAAAGAAAGCACGTTTGCGGGTTTTAATTTGCGTCTTAGAACGGCAAAAGAACAAGAGCAAATGAAAATGGACTCAGAACTGCATAATATTAACTGGGACTAAGGCTTAGAAACAGTCTAATTAAATCTCAGTGCTTGGGCAGCAGATAGGGCTAAAGGGAAACAAGTGGCTATTTAAAATAGACAAATAGGCTAAATTAAGCCTAGTAACAGCTGTAATTTATCCGTGTTATACGCATTGCTTTCTCTTTTTCACTTTTATTTTGGCGGTGATAATTCAGACCTTTGACCAGCAGAGGGCGAGTCGACTGTATTTTTCGACCCTAAGACACTCCTCCCTCCCTCCCCCCGCCCCCAGCAGTCCCCCGTCAGTCCTTTGCCCCAGGAAAATTAATATACAAACTAGGCTCTTCAAATACCGACCAGCCCAGGAAAGTGTGGTGCAGGAGACCAGCGCGCAGAACTTGGCAGAGTGCCCGCCCTGTCATCCTTGAACCTGTGGCTGCTCGCGTGTCCCCTAGCTTGGGGCTGCTGAGGGAATTGCAGTGGTTGTCCCAAGAGGGAGCAGGGATGAAAAGCAGCCCCACCCCCAGGAGCCGTGAATGTTTGGGATGTCTAGCTTCAGAGACCTGAGAGGACCAGAAGTAGCCTAGTTAGACGAAGAATGTAACGTAACTGTTCAAAATAGAAAAGGAGTAGTTTACTTCTAGGTCAATAGCTCAGTATGCTGGAACATCCACACAATAAGGCTCTGCTATGGCTTTGCTACTCTAGGAACGAAAATGGGGTCGAAGAGGAGATGAGAAAAAAGTAAAAGTCTGGCTGAGCCATCTTTAAAACAGAACAGGCAAAGCAAGCCACTCAGGGGAGACAATGGGAGAAAGCCTGCCAGAATGCAAGGCAGAGAAATAAAGCATGCTGTACAAAGTTAATTTATTGTAGGGTGGAGCCCTCCATATTCTGCTCAGGCATACTACTTGCTCCAGAGGGGGTTTAACCTTATATTGTTAACACTTTGCAGAATCTCCTTGGCCAGGCAGCCAGAAATCCCATTAATTGGACATGCCCTTTCTCCATCTTATATTTATGTCTCAGACTTCATTTAACTTGGTTTCATACAAGTAAAATTAATTTTTCCTGGAGACCATTAAATTGTATGCAGCATTGCATTTTCTCTCCCTCTTTCATTAAATTTCTGTAAAGTTTGTGTTTAAAGGATACCATTTTGTTAACAAATTTAATTCATGAGAGAGTATGATTCTCTCATAAAGTTGGTAATAAGGACAACAATGTGTCTTAACAGGATAGATCAGCACTTCAGAAAGCACCTTTGACTCACAGTTTCATGATTAATTTTACAGATAAATTGCACTTCGATGGTGCTGTGTAGCACACCTGAGTTCTGTAGCATTCCCTCAGTACACAAACACTTGTAAAATAAACTTTCTATGCATATAACAAACTTCATTTATGTTGCACTAAGATCCAAACAAGTGCTTACAATTGGCCAATATAATCTCCCCATGGAAGCTAGAATTATCTTTCAAAAACCAAAGTACTAAATTAGTGAAGCAGCACTTAATAAAAGAAAATATCTAATAAGCATATCAAAAGGTTTTCAACGTCATTAACTATCAAAGAAATAGAATTTTAAACCACAATAAAATGCCTTTACCCACTCAAGAGAATGACTTAATTAATTAATAATAAAAGCTGACATTTTTCAAGTGTTAGAAATGAGGAGGCAACTTCAACTATCACACATTGCTGGTAGAATGTAAATTGGTACATTCACTCTAGAAAACTTGCAGCATTTAAGTGCAATATATGCATACACTATGACTCAGTAATTGCATTCTTAGGTATATACTCAATAGAAATGCTATATGTGTTTGCATGTACAAGAATGCTTATCATAGCTCAAACTTGGAAGCCATTCGAAAGTACCTCAACAGTAGAATGGATAAACGTATTATTATTATTGCCATATATGGAAATATGTACAGCAATGACAATTTTTAAAGCTACTACTATATGTAACCATATGTATAAATCTCACAAACAATGTAATAATAAGCAGAAAAAATCAGAAAGAAAACATTTTGCATGATTCTATTTATATAAACCTCAAAAACTGAAAAACTACTCTAAGATGATAAAAGTCAGAATGGTGGTTACCTTTGGTGGAGAAAGACTAGACGGGGGGGTATGTGGGAGGCTTTGGTGGTATTGATAATATTCTATATATTATGATCTATATGGTAGTTACAAAGGTGTGCTCAGTCTCTAAAAGCTCCTGAGCTATACACTATGATTTGTACATGTTAAGTACATTATACAGCAATAAAAGCATACTTTTAAAAAACACAAGACATCATATTATACTCATGTTTAAAACCATTCAATGTCTCCCCATACATGAGTATACTCTAAATACCTTAATATAGCCCTGCATGAACTAATTCTACTTAAATTTCCAGTCTCTCAACCACTTTCTCTCTCATTAACCACACTTGAATTTCTCTGACCTTTCATCAGTTTCTAGAACATATCAATTTCTTTTTAATCTTGGACCGCTGGACTGGCTATTTTCTCTGCCTGCAACTCTCTTCATCACATGCTCTTTTTAACTCTTTATTAAATCCTAACTCTCAAATTAATGACACCCCTTTAAAGAAGCTTTCTTGGACTTTCCTGGCTAATATCCCTGTGTTATTTTTGTATTTGGGCTTGTAATACATTACCACAAATTTTGTGGCTTTAAGCAACAGACATTTATCGTAGACTTCTGAAGGTCAGAAGTCCAAAACAGGTCTCACTGGACTAAAACCAAGATGTCAGCAGGAATGCCTTCCTTCTGAAGACTCTAAGGGAGAATCTATTCCCTTGGGGGTTTTCTTCTAGGTTTTAGAGGCTGCCTGCACTTCTCTGCTTGAGGTCCCTTCTCCCTCTCCATCTTCAAAGTCACAGTGCAGCCTCTTCAAATCCTTCTCTGACTGATACTCTCTTGCTGCCTCTCTTTCTCCACTCTATCATAATGTTGTATTCACCAAGATAATCCAGGATCATCTCCTGATTTCAAAGTCAGCTGATAAACAACATTAATTCCCCCTTGTTATGTAATATAACATATTCACAAGTTCTGAGAACTAGAATATGGACATCTTTCAGAGGGGCATTATTCTGCTGACCAAAGTCCCTCTCTCCTTTTCTAGCACAGCATCATGTTTATTTTTAAGAGCACTATTTATAATTTTTAGTCATTTTATATATGTGTTTACTTGTTCCCTGTTTAACTGTCCCCACTCAAAGGTAAATTGTGTGAGAACAAAGAATCTGTCTTGTTCTCTGCTGTTTCCTCAGTGCTCAGCATTGTGCCTGGCACACTGTAGGAATTCAATCAGTATTTGTGAAGAAATAAATAAATGATTATGAGTTTAAGTCTATGTTTTGACACTTCACAGCTCTGTTTAGTTTTTTTCTTTCCCTCTTATATAAAAATATATATTGTGTCTTGGCAGGAGGGAATTTCTGGAGGAATCACAGCATAGATCTTTCAAGCTCTGCATCATACTAACTCACTATAAAAAAAATCATGCCTACAGATAGAGGCTCATACATGTCACATATATATTTTCATCTTTTTATTGTATTTAAAAAGATAGTTTATAAGTTACCTCCTCCTAGAAAAATAATACATCACAGGACTCATGCTGCTGAAGAAAAGATAATCTGTGATTCCAGTCTCACGGAATGTGGGTGATACAGCTAAGATAGGCAATTAGATTGTTACAATAAATGTGTTACAGACTACCATTAGAAAAATATAGGGTAATAGAAGAACTCAAAACGGAAGGTGTGGGGTGAAAGGTTAGGAGAGGTTGAGCTCTGAAACATGAGGAGTTATCCAGAAAGTTAAACAGTGAGCTGGTAATAGGGACAAGCATGTACACAGGTTTAGAGGCAATGGAAGAATGGAAGGATAGTGCATTTGAAGAACACTGTGAGAAAGGGTATAAACTATATCATTATGTTTCTCTCCTTTAGGGTGACCTGCCTCAGTAATTCTTAGTGACTTTCAAACCACCTTACAAATTGATTACTCATTATTATGAACAATTATGGTTAATATATGGATAAATATGAATAATCTGAATTCTCCATATTATGGATAATCAAATTTTATTTTTTATCTTTCAAGAGTATTTTTATTCAGTAACCAATATTTGTTAGTTAATATAGATAAGCAAAACAAATTTTATGAATATTTTTGAATTTTTTTTTCAGATAATTTTAGGAATATTTTAGAAGTATCATGCTCTAACTCTTTCAAGATTGACTAACCAACCCAACTGTTTATTAATTTACTCTCATGAGGTTCTGGGGAATATTTATAGATATTAAGTACTTCCCCTTATCCCAATTCTACAATAAGAGCCATGATAAGTACAATAATTTGTTAATAAATATGTATCAAATGATGCTTCATTTCTAATATGCTTTGAGTATGACACTGAAGAAATGCAATTTATATATAAAATTTAATAAATTCAAATAACACATTAATTAATGATTCATCCTCTTATTTCTGGACTTCTTGGTGTGAAAGAGGCAAATGAAAATAGGTGATTATATGTTTTCTTTATGGCTTATATCATTATAATTTTTAAACAAATAATAAATCAGGCTGTGTCTGATATTCATTCTTATAATTCTTCATTAGCCACATTCCCTGTACAACTACATAAAATACCATTATTTGCATACAGATGAACCTGAATTATTGCAAATATGTCTTACATCACCTTCTGAATTACCTTAGAGAAATTCAATCATGATTGGTCTGGGTTTAGTGGTATGTTATTCTAATTCTTTGAATACTCTTAATTAGTAAGTAGCATGTAGGTATGGTTACTTGCTACTATAATCTTTGATTAACCAAATTTTTCTTTCTAGACATCTAGACATGGATTGATTTTACAACAGATGAGAAAATTATTCCTCTACTTTATCAACCACAGAATGCTTCAATAAAAATTTATTAATTACTTTATCAACATAGAAGTCTTCAACTGAAGATTTGACAATATCCTCCCAAAAGTTTAAAAAATAGAAATTTCTTACATTAGAATGAACTTAGGTGGAAAGCACTTAGCTATTATACCCCATGGCAAGAGCAGAGGGCTATTGTTAATAACAAGATAACATCTTTACCTTCCAGAAAACAGCTCTCTGACACCAAATATAATAATAAAAAAAACAACTGAGTGGAGACACTAGTGGGATGGGAGGAGGGGGGAAAACAAAGTAAATAATATATTAGTATAGTTAGATGGTGAACAGCTCTCTAAAGGAAAATGAAATAGGGAAGGAGGATAGGGAGTACAGTAGGAGAAAGGGATACACAGAAAATGTAACATTAGAGTAAAAACCAGAACAAGTGAAAGAGCAAGACATGTGGGTATGTAAGAGCATTCCAGGTAAAGTGAGCAGAGTAGTTACATCAAAGTAAGAGGTGGAATAATAGGAGATAAGAAGTTAGGAAGGCGTAGGTTGGGTAGAAACTCGTAGCTGATTATTGTATCTTAGGCTTTTATTTGGGAGAGATGGAAAGACTTTAGAGGAATGACCAAAATTGACTAATGTTTTAACCTGATCACTAGGACTCCTGTGCTAAAAATAGACTGACCCTGAAGACCACTTAGGAGGCTATTGTAATAAATACAATCTGTGAAAGATTACCAAGGTGGAAAAAGTGGGAGTAATTAGAATTGATTGGATTCTCAGTTAATTTTGAAGATAAAGACAACAGGATTTGCTGATGAATTAGATGTGATTAGAAAAATAGAGACTTCACGATAACTCTGGAATTTGACCTAAGCAAATGGAAGGATGAGTTGCCATTAGCTTCCATAGGAAAGAGGAAATTTGGAGAAGAAATATAAAAATTTTGCATTTGGAAATGTTACATGTGATATGCCTATTAGGCAGCCACACAGAGATGTTGAATAGGCAATTGGATATATGAATCCGGAGTTCAAGAAAGATAAAATTGGGAAGTAGTCAATAAATAGATGGTTTATAAATCTATGTGACAAGGTGAAATAACCAAGGAAGTGAGAGGAGATAAAAGAGATAAGAGGTATAAGAACCAATCCTTGTAGCCCTCCAACATCAAGAGATTGTGGTGATGATGAGGGACTAACCAGGAAGACTGAGGAGAGTCAGAGATACAGGAGGAAGACCAGTAATGTGTAAAAACCATGGAAAGAAAGTGTTTCCCGGATGAAAAAGGGATTTCCTGTGGTCAGTACTGAGGAAAGGTCAAGTAATATGAGAACTGAAAATTGAAGAGCAGTTTAGTGGAATGGTTATGATGAAAACATGATTAGAGTAAGTGGGCTCAAGAGAGAGTGAAACATTTACTTAGGTTTGTTGTTGCCAGTGATATTGGCAGCATAATTCTGAAACTGTTTTGTGTATATTGTGAGATGGTAAGAAATGAGTAAATGTGTTAGTGCTGTTTGGAACCAGGACTGTCATTGAAGGGGAAGGAAAATGTAAGAACCACATGCCATTGGATTTTAACTGGAAGTTAAATGCACGTTCACTAAAAGAACCCAGAAACACAGACACCTAGTAGCAGTGAACACATGTGTTACCTAGATTTTGGTTTCTAAATACTATCTCCCTCTAAAAGGAACCAGAGATCCTTATAGAAAGACTTGCTTCCAGGTCTGTGGCAAGAAAAGTACAAAATAAGTCTGAAGTATTATATCTCTAGAAAGCAATAAATTCTCAAAGAAAGGGGAGGTCTTGTCAAAAGGACAGAGTTTATTTGAAAGGGGTATCACTGGCCAAACTAAAGAGATGTTGAACACCAAAAATAATGATGGTGGTAATATATTATAACACCTTGAATAAAAATAAGTCTGCTTTTTCACATTCACACTCAAAAGAGAGAGACGAAGAAGAATGGGGGAAACTCTCCTATCATAAAAAAAACAGTAATAAATGAAGAAGAAATTATAGAATTAGAAAATTTACATTTGGTAACCCCCCAACATAATGGATATCAATGAACAACATAAATAGTTATTAAAATGATTGGATGAAATCTTTTAGGCAGCATGACAATTACAAATTCTCAAAGCATCACCCCACAAATTACCTACTAATTTCAGGGTAAAAATATATCTCTACAAAGGAGAGATATGGTGGTCACTGCCTGAACCAAGTGACCAAACTTAACACCAATAGTGGAACAACCTGATACTATGTATTTCCTGATAAGAGGCATTATCTATGTAGGGGTGCTATATATAATATATTACACACACACACACACACACACACACACACACACACAATTTTTGCCAAAAGGTGTTTAACCTCAGTCTAGTCATGAGAGGACAGAATTAGACAAGTCCAGAATGTGAACATTCTACAGGATAACTAGCCAGTACTTTTTCTTCAAGTCAGTTATATAAGAAATAAATAAGGTAGGGAAAATATTCTAAGTTGAAAGAGACTGAACATCACTAATAACCAAATACACTGTTGGTGGGAATGTAAATTGGTACAACCACAATGAAAAACAGTATGGTGATTTCTCTAAAAATTAAGACTAGAATTACCATACGACCCAGTAATCCCACTTCTGGGTATCTAACCCCCAAAATCTAAAAAAAATTATCCTTAAACATATATGTACCCCTATGTTCATTGCAGCATTATTCACAGCGGCCAAGACATGGAAACCACCAAAGTGTCCTTTCAATAGATGATTAGATAAAGAAGATGTGGTACATATATACAATGAAATATTACTTGGCCGTAAGAAAAGATGAAATACTGCTATTTGTGAAAACATGGATGGATCTTGAGATTATCATGCTAAGTGAAATAAGTCAGACAGAAAAAAATGGAGAACCATATGACTTCACTCACATGTGGGATATAAAATTGAAAGCAACAAATGCACAAGACAAACAAGCAAAACCTCATAGACACAGACAGCAGTTTAGTGGTTACCACAGGCTAAAGGGAGAGGGAGGTGGGAGAGGGGATAAAGGGAGTCAAACAATGTGGTGATGGAAGGAGAACTGACTGGGTGGTGAACACACAATGCAACACATAGATGATGTGTTATACAATTGTATACTTGAAACCTATATAATTTCACTAACGGATGTCACCTCAATTCAATAAAAATTTTTACAAACAGTAAAAAGTAGAATAACCAAATGCAATCAGCGAAACACAATTGGATCATGAGTTGAAAGAAAACTATTCATTTTGGGGACAATTAATGAAATGTGACTATGGACTATATGTAAGATAGAATCATCAAAATAATATTAATTTCCTTATACATGGAAATATCATCATGATTATGTAGGAGAATGTCCTTAAGGAGATGCATGCTGCATTATTTAGCAGTGATGTGTCATGATTTTTAAAACTCATTTTCAAATCGGAGGGGGTAGCCAGATGGTGGGATGCTTGAAACTGACATTAGGGAAGTGTTGCAGGAATTGATAACATAAAGTCTACATCTGCGTTTGAATGGAAGTAAGTGGCTGAGGTGGGTAGAGTGTTGGCTAATTGAAGAAGAGAAAGTCAAGGAATTAGAAGAATCCTATTAGAAGAAACATCTATGTGGCTACTGATATCACCAGGAATTATAACTGGAGAGGATGAAGAACCAGCAGTTAAAATCTTCAAAACAAAGCTAAGCAGCAAGGGTCAGTAGATGACTGCTACAAGGAGAGGTAGCAGGTGGATGGCATGAGATTCTAAGCTGCATGTTGTTAGGCACAAGGGAAGTAGAGTGCTCTGGAAGTGGCATTTCTTCTCTAGACCCAATAGGATTAGGGCTAAGGAGAAACCACAGCTACATTTTGAGAAAAATAAATAGAAGAAATGTCCTCAGGGAAAGCCAGATTTTAATTAGAAAGAAAGTGAATTTTCAAGAAAGAGACTGAGGATGTAGGAGATTTTGTGGACAGACCAGAGGGTGCAGTGGAAGGGTTTCAGGCATTGAAGAGGGTAGAAATAGTACAAGAAAAAGGAATCCACAGAATAACATGGGAGTTACTTTCTGGGAGGGAAGAGTTATGGGGGAGTGTTGAGCTTTTGGAAGCTGACATAAACTGTAAAGTGAATTCTGCTAGTCCCATTGCAGATACCATTGGTGAGGCTATGACTTGGGAGTGAAGGGTAGGGATCTTGTCAGAAACACTCAGAATTCAGGGGCTCTCACTCTGCTAAAACTGATGTCTTCCTTTAAGTACAGGGCCTCCTAGAGACCCCTTGACCCCTGCCAATGCAGGTTCGAGAGTCAGAAATGAGGGGCAGTTGCTATCTGCCCTGAGAATTTCCTTTAGTTGCTTCCTTCTTATTAATAGCAGGAGGAATCAAGACTCTGGCTTTCTACCCATTTTGAAGACACATCCACTCCCGAAGCCCATGAGTCTCAGGAGATCAGAACATGGCGATGATAGCTGTGCTGCCAGTTCTTCCCATGTGGGGCGATGGCCTGTGGTAACCAAAGGACAACAAGGATGTCTTAAAAGTAGCACTGAGCTGAAGAGTACTCTTGTTTTCCCTATGACTAGGAAGGGGACTCTTGAAATAACAGAAAGTTCAGTTACAGCCTCCCAGATGAATTTTTTTTTAAGTTTAAAAGTTGGCTACTTTCTATCACCAAGATCAGGAACACAATGGCCTAATCAGTAACTGTGGACAGTTTGAAACATCCTAATATTTAAAAGGAAATTAAAAGTAAGTCTTGCTGGCTATCACGGCTAAAAATCACAAATAGACGCACACATACTGAGTCACTGTAATAATTCTCTAGTCTTAGTTCACTGAATCTCTGCAGATCCAATTTGGCATCAAATAACAGCCCATTCTTCTCTGCCATCCTGGTCATTGGGAGCTGATGAGGAGGCAGATAGCTTCAGCGAAGGAGAAAAAAGTGCTTTCAGGTGACATTTTGTTTTGGAAAAAGTCTGCAAATATAAAAATCTGATCTATGTTTCTGAGCAACACTAAGCAATATTGGAGGCTTTCACCATGATATCTTTTCTTAAATTAACTTAAGTAGGAGTTCAGATACTTGAGTTTGCCTCCAGTTATGTTCCTGACACTTAGAAGTCACCAACTTACTCTTACAGTCTCTCCATCTACGCAAGTGAAAAATACAAGTTCCCATAAGTTTCAAAGGGGATATCTGAGCTAATGCTGACTTGAGATCCAGGTGTTTCAACCTCCAAGATGGAGGGAATGTTCACATCTTCGGCTCCAGGCCTTAGCTAATAGGCAAGAAACGCAACTGATTCTCTCAGAAGAGACTGCACTTATACATAGAAGACAGCCAGAGGCAGATGCAAAAATCAAAATGGGACCTTGCAAGTAATGCCTACAAAATGAAATAGGGTCTTAGACAACACAGTAAGTGCACTGAGAGGAACAATCTTTTGTAAGTAACCTGCTGAGGTGGTGATGGGGATTTAGCTCACCTGATACCATTCCACATAAAGTCAATTCTCCTGATGCCAATTTACCCAATTAATTTAGCTAAAATTAGCATTTTCTAGAGCAGTGGTTCTTAATCCTGGCTATGAATTAGGTGATTCCAAACTGGAGAACTTTTAAAAATACTAATGCCCAGGCCACAACCTCAGAGATTCGGATTCATTTTGCCTGTGGTAGAGCCCAGGCATTATCAAATAAACAAACAATACAGATCAAACAAAGCACAATATTTAACTATAAATATGTCCCAAATATTGCATGAAACCTATTGCATAAAGCATAAACTAAAAACATAATTGCTATTTATCTGAAATTAACTGAATGTCCTATATTTTATTTGCAAAATCTGATAGTTCTGAAACTCTAGGTTTAGCCAGGATTAACAACCGCTGCTCTTGTGTGTATAGATCATACAGACTGGACTGGGTTGATATAATGTTTCTTGAATAATTTGCATGTTTTCAAAAGTATTTTTTCCCATTTCTAGGCAATTTAAGAATTCATTTTTAGTCTGCTAGTTTCTGAGGGGTTATTAAATATCTATAATTTTCATATTTCTAATAAATATTTTTAACATAGTAGGCTATATGTGTGATTCATCTGAAATACCCTTTTGAGTTTTTACTTCCTTTTTGCTGTTTTCTGTTATTGTCTTGTATTCCTTTGTGCATTTAATAAAATTTTAAAACATTTTATGCCATGCCTAATTAACGAAGCATTGAAGCTTTGAAAGTAACAGTAGATTTTTACAGGTGCACTGATAAATATCTAAAATTTGCTTTACATTCTGGGGTGTAAGTGGGGAGATAAGTGAAACAGAATTGGCAAAATGATGATAAGTGTTCAAAGTGGATGATGGGTACATAGGGACTTTTGTACTATTCTAATTTATGTATCTGAAATTTTTACAGGTTTTACATTTAAAAATTGGTAGATGTAATAAACATTTCAGACAGGCATTCAGACAGGGTCCAGTAGTCCAAATAGCAAACTAATACTAAATCATGACATATTAATAACCAAAAACAAATGTTTAGCTTGACATAAAAGTTGAATTAGTACATTCACATGACACAGAATTTTAAAAATACAAAATTATAGAAAATAAAAACAAGTCTCTCTCTTTCACATTTACCTGCAGCCACCAAGTTCTCCTCAGAGATAACCCACTGATGTCAAATCTGTGTGTCTCTTTCCAGGGAATGGATGGATATACAGTAAACTCTCTGTTAACTGGAACTCAAGCAACTGGCCCTCTCAAGCATTTGAGATTTTGCCGGTTGCTTGAAAGGGCCAGTTGCTTGAGTTTCAGTTAATGGGGAGTCTACTTACATTTATCTAGCATCTACCAGTCCCCGTGGATGCTGGTTAACTGAGAGTCTATTTACATATAAAATGGTAAGATAATATTTACTGCTCTGCACCAATTTTTAAAGCTCTTACTATATAAAGCTACATCATTATTTGCCACTTGCTTACTATTTATTCCATTGTATATATCTATATTGGCATTTATTTAAGCAATGTCATATTTTGGAGAATTCAAATGGTTTTTTAAATTTCTGGTTATTATATAGTGCTGAAATGAACATTATTTTACAACCATCATTTTTCACATGCTAAAATATTAGGGTATAGCTTTAAAATAAATTTCTAAAGTGGAATTGTTAGGTCACTATTTTAAAAATTGTAATAAATACTGTCAAATTACCCTTACCAATTTATAATCCCATTAGCAATATGTCTGAGCTCAAATTCCTCTCCAAAGCAAAGCCTGAAGCAAGGGTTGTACACAGGTCATCAGTCAGAGAGGTGATCCAAAGGAGAAGTGAGTTAATTACCAGGAAAAGTGGAACAGACAAAAACCAATACAAGGATGCATTATCAGGATCACCACTGTGGGCAACTGGGGCTCTAGCCAGCCAGGAACCTCAGAGGAGGATATAGGATGCCCCTCGTAATTGTTCATCCAAGGATTCAACAGGGAGAGAACTTTGTCTACCAGGCCTCTTCCTTCATTGGTTGAAGGTTGACCCAGACATCTTAGTCCAACTCTTCTAGAGTAAACTTGTACCTTCAACAACCAGTGTCCAACGAGGAGACATCAGACAAGCTCTAGGAAAGAAAGCAAAAGACTTGGAGGAAATGGGTGTAAGCCCACAGAGGATGTTTTTTCTTTTAAAGTAGCAACAGCTGAAATCAGAGGTGAAGTTTACAAGATATGAGGTGAAGCACAAGACATCAGCTACATGGCACATCAGGATACCTGTTGACTTGCACCCTTCTCAACACAGCTGTTAAACTTCATGACCATTTCTAATCAATAGGTGAAAAAATGGTATCTCACTGGAGTTTTTATTTTTGTTTGAACCGTATGTTCCAAACATCTGTATCTTCCTTTTCTGTGAAATATCCTTTGCATATTTTTATATTGGCTTTGAGGGCTTTTACTTACTAATTTGTAGGAGTTATTTATGTGTATAGAAATTAGCACATATCTATGACATTAATAGAAAGATATTTTATCTTTTGATTTTGTGGTTTTTGCAATATGACTTTTTAAAAATTGTCTATACAAAATATTTTCTCTTTTATGTCTTCTTAGTTAGTATTCTGTCTTACTCATAAAATCTTTCCTCGCTTTGAGATTAGTTTTTAAAATTCATCCATTTTGTGATAGAGGCTATAGCCCTGGTAGTCCATCTTCTCTTTAGATAGAAAACTCTCCTTTCTTAGTTGGTAACATACTTGCATCTAGTTTCTTTTTGTTGTTGTTGTTGTTTTCCTTTATATTTTGTTTTTGCCAGTGAGCTATAAACAGAAATGTTAGGTGGGATTTCTGAGACACCTTCTTAAAAGACTTCCCTTTCTCCCTGTTCCTGAAATGGCGGCAGATCCAGCAGTCATAATAAATTATGGAAGACCTTGACAATGAAAAATGCTCATGCCAAGGATTGCAGATCAGAAGATATGACTCTAGGTCTCCAATCACGTAGGTAGATCTACCCTATCAGCTTCGACTGTCTACCTTCAGACTTATTTTGATGAGAGGGATTATAAATGCCATCACTTTTATTTTGAGTATTTTAAAAATACATTAACCAAAACTAATCCTAACTCATGTATCACATTTGCTTTTAAATTTATTTTGGTGTATATACTTTTACAAAGTCATAAAGGTAGCACAGGCTCATTTAAAAAGACACAAAGAAGCATGTAATCAGGATACCCATCTTTGTCTTACTACTTGAAAATAAACATTGTTAAGATTTTTTACATGCTCCCTTCTAGCCTTCTTTTCTTTGTAATTTACTTTACATAGCAAAGTTTGTGGCTCAGAGTACAAGCTAAAAAATATTGGTTAAATAAATCATGGATATTCTTTTGCATCTTGATTTTTGCCATTTAGGGACAATTTTGTTAGTGGATACAACATAGGCTCATTAACCATTATTGTGTCATTAATAACAAGAACATAATGAAGACCTTAGTGCATAAAGATTTGCCTAAATGTAATTTCCAAAAATGGATAAAAGGCTTTTAATATCTTCAAAGCTTTGGGTGCACAATTCTGCTTCACACCAGCAGGACTGGAGTAGAACATGGGCTCTGGGTGAGGAGTTGGCTCCATGAAAAAGGAGGAACAGGGATGGCCTGTGCATGCCAACTTATCCCCTCCAACCCTCCTATCCAGTAAGGATTTTCCCCTAAGAAGGAGTGAGGGATCCAGGAGAGATAGAAAAAAACAAGTCATGAGAGCGTCCCCAGAATAGAAAAAGGGGTGGAGAAGAAGTATCATCTCACATCTTTGTAAAGGTCATAAATTATGATTCTTAAAAATATATATATATAATAATTTAATAAGTGACAGTGGTATCTAATTGTTTTTTTTTTACCTTTGATTATTAATGAGGTTGAACAGGTGAACATTTTCCAAAATACTTTAAAATTTCCTGGTCTGTTCATATCTCTTGGAGCCTGAGCATTTTTCTTGTCAATTTGTACTTACTTTATACAATAACAATTATCCTTTATTGCTTGTTAATATTTTGGCAGTCTATTTGCCTTTTAACTTAGGGACATAAAATGTCCCTATTCTGCTTTTTTTGTGCTCCAATTTACTGCCTTAAGTTTAGAAGGTTCTTATACCGACAGGGCTTTCATAGACATGCACTTTTACCTCAGTTCTTCTATGGTTTAATTTATATTTAACCCTTTAATCCAAATGGCATTTGCGTTTCGTTGTATGGTATGGATGAAAACCCTTTTATCTGCCTGCAGCCCCTCTCTATCTCCAAGTTTCCTTCTCTCTGCTTTTTCACTTACCCCACAGGCAAAGAGTGAGGGAACGAAGTGAAAAAGAAATGATGTGATTTTTGTTTTCCTAATTAAAAGGAAATAGTTATCTCTGCAAGTGACCAACTCTTTCTGGACACTTTCCTTTTCTGACTATTGCCTACAATGTGCATGTTTTCTTTAAACTGAACTAAAAGTACTAAAGTATCCAGTAGAAACCTTTGAAATCTAAAGGGGAAAATGTCAACTTGACTTACAGTTAAACCATGTGAATATGAGAAAAGAGCATACTTTTTTTCATATGTCCCATATTAACCTTTTTATTGAAAGTTTCAACCATAACCTGATTCTCACTGGAGATGAAGCCATGAGAAAGGGGTTTAATAAAGTTAGTGTGGGAAGGAGGGAGTAGAAGAAAAGAGGAAAGATAGGGAGGAGAGGAAAAAAATGGTGAGGAGTAGAAAAAAATCAGGGGAAAGAGAAAGTCCATGGGAAAGAGGATGAATTGGAGAGCTGGGAGGAGGGGAAAGAAAAGAAGAGAAAGAAATAGAAATTAATTCCCAGTCATCCAAAAATGGGCTCAGGTGCCATGCTGTTAACTTTTTTAAAATGGCTCACATTTATTAAATGCTTCCTCTGTGCCTGAACCTGTTGTAAGATCTTTACAGTTATTAATTCTTTTAACTTAGTTATCTCTCCTGGTGTATCATTAGACATTAGTGTCAAAATTCACTTTGTTGGTGTCGTTAACACACATTACCAACTCTTTCAATAAATCTAAATACCTATATGAAACAGGCCCCAGGTCTGCTACCTGGGGAGTCGGTCAAACTTCTGACAGATGACATGTGGGCTCCTTTTCAGGAAAATGAAAGATAGAATGTTGCATGCTCTGGTTTGGTTTCCAGTTACTATGAAGACTGAAGGGTAGAGCTCCAGAAGCAAGGTAATTGTGATGGTTTACTTAGCGCCCGATCCAGCAGGCCCTCTGGGACACAGGCCTAATGCATTATGTTCCTTCCACTGAAATGCCAAGTCTGCATTTATTACAGTAATTATCTATTGCACGAATATATGGACTGAACATTGATTCTGAGATCACACACTCTAATCTATCTACCATAACTACTGAGCCAAATAACACCATCAATTTTTCACACTGTTTTAAAGCCAAATTTGCTGCTCGGCTACTTAAAGCCATCTTGTATTCTGATAAATAGTTGACATCTGTTTTGTGCTGGTCTTAGCCTATCCATAATCAGTGTGGTGGTGGGGCAGGCCCTGTGGTTATTATGACAGAAAGACGCCCTCAGCAATACCCTCAGAAAACTTTGTGGAGAAAACGAGGCTATTACTTACAGATTCTGGAAATTACGCAGCACACCTGGGGCCACACGGCAAAGTCTCGGGTAGAGAGAGAGGGAGCTCATGTGTGAGATCATGTCCTGGGCTTCTGGTTTTATTGGGCTTGAGGGTGGGGGCTTGTGATTTCCTGGGCTCACTATCTATTGTCAGTTTAAAACATAAGAGTGGGAATTTAAAGCTCAGGAAGAGAAAAATAAAACACAAAAATAAGTGGCCCAAATGGTCAATTATCAAAATCAACCAAGATTTCTGAAACAAAGGAGCCTGGGGAGGGATGAGCGGGCATGGCCTGGCTCTTCATCTAGTCAAGTGGCTGGCAATGTGTTCATTCAAGAGACATCTCTGAAGTGAATGCCTCACCAATCAAAGCTTAAGTCAGGCACTTGCATTACAGTTGGGGCTTACACTACAACCGTAAATAGACCAATCAAATCATAATCTTCTGATAGAAGAGATGCAGAGAAATGTGCAACGTTATGCCAATCAAAGAAATACAAATTAAACCACAGTGCTTTGCTTATCATATTTTCAAAGATGAGAATAACTGATAATATCCAATGTTAGGCAAGGTGTAGAAATTCTCATAAACTGCTAGTAGGTGTATGCTGTGTTTCTAGGAGTCAATTTTGTAGTATGTATGAAAAGTTTAATGTACATGTTTTTTACTTAGTAATTCCACTTTTTGGAGCTTATCTTGAAGGAATATTGGACTAATATACCAAATGTGATAAAAGAATATTCACTGTAGCACTGTTTACAGTAGTAAAATTTTGAAAAACCTTTAATATCTATTAACAGGGACTGGTTAAATTACGGTATAACCATATCATGGAATATATGCAAATAATTAAAAGATTTATATTTATGTGGGAAAAAAGCATGTTATAGAAAGTAACTAGTGCTGTCTTTTACGCATAGTATTCATATAGGCCTTCCAAATTTCCTCTTTGGGATACACCTAGCCCAGGATTTATAAAGCTCAGGTACTGAATTTATCATTGCACACAAGTGCTATAGTTTTTTTCTAGTGGCAAAAATCTGGATACAACCCAATTGTCCATTAATGCTAAATGCATTATGACATTATGACATGGTCATTATGTGGAATTTGAACAGGAATTAAGAATGATTTAGAGTTGACCTGGAAAAATCTCCATGTTATTTTAAGTTAAAAAAAAACAAAAAACTTCAGGGTAATGAGCATGGTATTATCTTGTTTTTATTTTTAAAAAAGCCACTAAACTTATGTGAGATATACACATATATCTCATACAAGATACATATGTGATATATATATGGTCAGACCATTAATTTCACAAACTCATCCTAGAAAAAGGACTACATATCTCATTGCTGAATATCATTGCCGCCCTGTGCTTATTTGGCAGCACTGTACAAACAACTCTGTAAGGTGTCATAGCCTTGGCAAGTTCACGAACTTAATTGTCAAATTTTGGATCTGATGGCCATTCCAGAAAAAGAGTTCCAAAATTGCTTTGAAGGGTGGACTAGGTGCTGGCATTGGTGCATAGCTTCCCGAGGGGACTACTTTGAAGGTGACCGTAGTGATATTCAACAATGACGTATGTAGCACTTTGTCTAGGACGAGTTTGTGATATTAATTATCCAAGCTTGTACATATCTCACATAAGTTTAATTCTTTACATTTTACCTAACTGGGGATGACAATAGCATTGCTATACACTACTCCAAGGCACAACTTCAAAGGGAGAATAACACCAGGCTCACTGACTAAAGTCTCCATCCTAATTATAATAGGAGCATGTGTGGTGGTGGGGAAGGGAGGAGAGAGAAATATGGAAAAACACACCTGAAGTGTTAACACTGGATACCTGCACGAGAAAGAATTGAAAGAAGCTGGTGAACAGATTAATAATTTTTTCTATGCTTTTGGATTCCTTGATTTATACAAAAAAGAACATGTATTACTTTTATAATAAATCTTCAAAGTCACATAAAATTAAATAAAGTTAGGCTAGTGAAAGCAACGCTTAAAAATGGCAACTGTTTAATCAATCTCCTACATGTTTATGTCGTGGTTGTCAATGCTTTTAGCTCTGCTCTAAGACCAGCAACTGACTGAACGCTTGTTTGAATTGCACGTGTTCTTCATGGATTGATGATGCCCAGGTCACACACGATTGCATAACAAATTTCTGGGCTTTATGTTTTTCACAACCCCATCTTCCTCATTTCTTTGTGCAGACTAGATGCCATATTATGGAGCTAAATCTGTTTCCAGTGTCTGTCTCACAGGAGCTTAAGCTTGCAGACTAACTCAGGCTTTTTTTTTTTTTTTGGAGGCAAAAGACTGTTAAGATGTGATGTTTCAGCAGGCATATCCCTGTGGATCAACCCCACGAGAAAATGGGAACCAACAAACATGTCACCTAACTACCAGTTTTAGGCACAGCTTCAAAGGGAGACTAGTAGCACCAGGCTCATTTACTAAACTAAAGCCCCCTTCCTAATTATAGTAGGAGTGTGTGTGTGTGTGTGTGTGTGTGTGTGTGTGTGTGTGTGTGTGTATGAAACCCAAAGGAATTTCTCGGGCGGCAAGTCCTGCTATCCAACAGCCAAGCTAATTCTGGGAGAAATTATGTGCCCAGCTTCTTCTACAAGGAGAGGAAACACATGAAAAGATGGTGAAATGGGATCAGGGACTGGCCAACCTGCTATTTCTTAAGGGAGCCCTTGAAGGTTTCAAGTACTAGGGAAGTATATCTGTAACTTTGTGTGTGTGTGTTTAGAGTGCCTCTTGATGTTTCTGTGGTTTTAAAGTCTAGATATAACATTAGAATTATATTACTGTTTGGTCAATTACATTTGTGATTTAGGACTGCGTTTTGAATTTGTAAGACATAAAATACAGTCACATGAGAGTCTGAACTTAGAATCTTACCGACAAGCCTAAAAAGCCAACAGCCAAGGCTCTGCATACTCATTGGGGAGCCTCATTAAAATTAGTTGAGTTGCAGCTCTTTTGAAAGTGAGTCCTGTACTCTGTATACCTGAGTCTGTATCAAGTAGCCTGACCCTTAAAAGAAATGGAACTTGGGTCATTCCTGACTAGCTGTAGGACACTAGGCAAATTTTGGGATCTTTTGGTGTTTTGCCCATCTGCCAAAGGAGAAGGTAAACTCTTCTTTTTCCCTCTCAAGCTATTGTACTTAGACTCACATGGAATTTATTCATTTGAACATGCAGAGTCCTTTGGTCTCTGGCTTTCAGATCACTGACCATTAATGTGCAACAGCTATAAAGAGATTGGCAGGGTCACTTCACCATTTACTTAGAGACCTGATTATAATTCATAATAGAAATAGATGAAGAGTTATGAAACTGACTTTACTTCTTTTTCTTCAGGGATGAGTGAAAAAGTAAAGAAATAAAACAGTTACATTGCAATGTCTATGCTGATTAATTTTACCATCCCTCAGTCACATTTTAATCTAGGGAAAGTGTCCTGAGTATAACAGCTAAATCTGTGAAAAAGAGTCAGAAGATAGAAGAAAAGGATTTCTTAAAGTGGCATCTAGAAACTTTTTGAAAAAAAAAAACTTTTTGAGATCTTTCTAAATCTTCCCCACAAATTTATAATGTCTGTACATACTATAATTATTCTTATTTTATAGATGGTGAAATTAAGGGTGAAACACTAAGAGTAGTGGCTTGCCCAAGGTTCCCCAGCTAGTAAGTTGCAGAGCTGTACCAGTTTATTTCTTCCTATAAGTAGAATCACCATGCATCCCAGTTTGCCTGGGATAGTCCCAGTCTACCTCTTGCATCCTGAAGTAATTATTAATGGTGTTTCCTTTCCATCTCAAAAATGGACTCAACAACAAACTAAATGGTCACTCTATCTCAAGGTTTCTCATTCTTAGTACTGACATTCTAGGCTAGAAAATTCTTTGTTGGGCAGGGGGAGCATCCTCTGCATTACAGGGTGTTTAGCAGCATCCTTGCCCCTGACCTCCTAGATGCCAGTAGCATCCCTCACTCAAGTAACAAAAAACAAAAACGTCTCCAGAGGTTGTCACCTGAGGAGCAAAACTGTTCCCAGGTGAGAATCACTGCATCAAAAGCCTATGCTCATAAAAATGTAACTATAAAAGGAAAATATAGTTTACTTGTTATAGAACATGTACTATGAACTGAACCTGCCTATTATAGTGGCTGGCACATACACTGTACTCAATAAAAGTTCATTTCTTGGGGGCATTATTTGATTTCCCAATTGCAGAGAGGTGCAAGGGCTAAACAAATAACGAACAAGGTGGCTGGAGGGCTCTGGTGCTAAAAATTGGTTTGTTGCAATTCTCATTAGAGAAGACTGAAACAGTGTACACTGGGAAGTGACTGAGACCCACCTGGCAGCCCATTCTAGTAATAGTGTGGAGTTTGGTTCTTGATTCCATTGGGTGTTTGGCCTTAGCAATGAACATAAAAGCCAAGGAGAATAGCCAGAGAGTGACATAGTAAGTTTCATACTGTAACTTTTTTCAATAATAACAGCTAATCATTGTTCTATTTTCTCCTACTCTTATACTTAGAAATGACCACCATTTCTTTCATACCACCATTTTCCATTTATTAGCAATAACAGAGGAAATACCAATAGCACCAATAAAAAATGAATCCACATGACGTGTTTTATCCTTACAGCTGTAGTAACTAGTAACTAACATTGATTGGAAAGCACTTTGCAAAGGTAAAAAGTGCTGTACAGATACATTATAATTATCATCATTAATAAATTAGCCCGATTCTCCTAGTATTCAAAAGGCACGTAAGGTCAGTCAGATACATGGGTTTCAGTGGGGCAAAATGATCACAACCTACAATGTAGCAATGGTTCACATATGTTGGCAACAAGTTTTACCCCATGCAATCCTGCAGAGCTGAAGTTACACACCCTTCAAAATATGGGAGAATGAAGCTAAAAATAGAAAAAAACAGATTTTTTTTGAGATTTAATGCTTTTGTTTTAATAACAGACTCCTACCTCTTTTACGTTAACTTTTAAAAGATAATGTAATTACTCAAACTTCTAAATTGTACATTTTAACAATGTTAAAGTTTCTTATTTAAGGTGACAGTAAATTTTGTTATTCTCTATGAGCTGATATTCCAGATATCATTAGAATTTCAAAGCATTCTGCAACTTCAAAGAGGTCAGATTGGTAAATTTTGTGCTTGCACACCCTCAGGGAATATCTTCAGTATTCATTCCAGAATTGTTACTAGAAAAAAACAGCTTTATCCATTCCCTTGCCAGTAGAGTCTTGGCAAGAGATGGCTCTTGGCTGACCATAAATAAAATTCCTTGAATCACCAGCATCTCGATTTAAGAAAGAAATTTTACTGTGTCTTACATACACAAAAATTGATTAACAATGGTTAAAAAAACACTACTCCACTTTTCCACAGGTGTACAAAAGGAAATATAATGGAATTACATTCAACAATAAAGCTTAAAGTTCACTCTAGGTAATAGTTGCATTAACATTCACATACACAAGCACAGAGTAAGTATATTTCAGGAGTCTTATAATAGCATACAGCATACATATGGGAGATTGATTTCAGGTAACATCATAGGTGTTAGCAAGATTAGCAATTCAGAGTGTTATAGAAAAGGTAAACAAAACCAAAGAGAAGGTGTAGGCTAGCACACCAAGACAAATCACAGAATTAGAGGATTGAAAAGTCCACTCACTGTATGTATGAGAAAACAATATTTTTCTTCAATTTCTGGGTCTTGATATAGTTGGCTAGAGAAGGTTGTGTATTCAAAGTGCACATAATTGTTTCTTAGAAAAGAGAGAGAGAGAAAGATCCTTTTATTTAGTAATTAATACATGCAAGGGGCAGCCCCAGAGTGACCTGAAAGAGTAAAGCTGTGATTGGCGGGTGGCCGGTATAATACAGATGTTTCAGGCAATTCTCTTAAAGCACTTCTGTAGCAGCAATGATCATTGAAATGGCTGTAGACTTTTGAGGGGAGTTTAGGGGAATTGTCTTCATCATATTTCTCTTTAAAGATTTATAGTTATAGATTTTCTCTTTTTTAAATAAACCTATCAAACAACAAACAGCATAAGTGAGGTGTTGGGGTTTTCTTTTTCTCTTTTGCTTTTGCATATGTGTTCTTGGAAAAGGATATGGCCTTTTCATAAGCATTGTGTGCAAAAGAATTTTTAATAAAGTGAGCACGAGGACAAGTACAGGAAACACATCAGATCTGCTTCAGTTGCCCTGGCTGGCCCCTGTTAAACACTGAACTATTGGCTTGTAGGTACAATGCAGGTTTTAGGGATAATGACATTATAGCCAACAGACTTTAGGGACTACTAAAGCCTTGTCAGTGAGGGTAGTTTTGTCTGCTAAAGGGTGGCCACCACCTTTTGAGTTGTAAGATTTAGAAAGTCTGGTCCTTTTTCAATTTCGCATTTCTCTTCCAAACTGGTAACTCCCACTGTTTATGTGCCTTCGTTTCCCAGCCTTCCTGGTACCAGCTAGCCTAATCTGGCCCATTCCAGCCACTTTCTGGCACTCACACATCCCCGTTAGCCACACATACCCAGTGGCCACCGATACTCAAGCTGCTTAATCTCAAAACCTTTCAGCCTGCCCTGCAAGTGTCATCAAGATAAGATCCCTGGAGCACAGGGCAGAGGGTCGGACCTCTCACTGGTGGGGCCGGGAAGCCTCTCCTTTGTGGTGGAGAAGAAAGGAAACTTGGGTCTGCTTTTTAGGTTCTGATAACAAGCCAGAGTGGAGAGGAGTTAACACCAGACCTAGTAAAGCTTTTAAGACAAAATCTGTTCAATGATATCTAGACAGACACAGGGAACTTTCTGCAGATTTCTGAGGTCTATGAGAGGGCTAGGAGTAAAGAGTAGGGAGTTGCTACATGGGAGAAATTTGCCATTATTACAAAAACTGGCTAAGTGGCTTGTTTCCATTACATGACCTCACTGGTCACTATTGTCAGTCGTGCTGTTCCCTTTCTCTTTTTTCTCCTGGGTCTTGCTACCCTTCTTCTTTTTCTTCTTTTTCTTGGTCTCCTCCTTTTTGCCGAAGGTTATGAAGTCACTTTTGTCAATTTGGTTGTTAGTAGGCTCCTGCCGGATGGAGATGATTGCAGGAGATCCTGGAATAATGAATTTGTCTGGCAACTCACTGGGACCAGACTGTTTGGGGTTGCCTGGTCCATATTTAAAGGTCCAGCTGTTGCTATTGACACCAGCACCGACTGGAGGGGATACCTCTCCTGCCTCTGGTTCTGAAAGACAAAACACCAAAAGTCAGTAACAGAGTCAACACACAACTTCCATGCCAGATGTATTAGTGGGTACAATACAGAAAAAGCTACACAGGCCTGGCCCCCAAGAAATTGTGGGTTATTCTTCAGGCCTCAGGACAGGGTAGTGATTGAAAACAAGCAGGAAGGCAGATTTCCTCACCAGACGGTCCAGAAATCTAATGAAATATTTTGGTTCTTTATGAAGAATTTCCTAAAGGATGTGTTTGTGATTATCTTGCCTGGGAATGGGGCAGAAAGTGTGTTGGATTAAAGCAGAACACGCAATAAAATTCCTAAAAATGCCTTTAACCAAGGAGTTGAAAGACTTGTATGTTGAAAACCATAAGACAGTAATAAAAAAAATTAAAGAAGACACAAATGAATGGATATTCCATGCTCATGAATTGGAAGAATTAATATTGTTCTTCCTATGCAAGTGTTTTTATACCACCCAAAGTAATCTACCAATTCAATGCAATCCCTATTAAAATTCCAATGCCATTTTTTTTTCACACAAATAGAACAAAGAATCCTAAAACATGTGTGGAATTACAAAAGATTCTAAATAGTCAAAGCAATCTTGCAAAAGAACAAAGCAGAGACATCATGCTTCCTGATTTCAAACTATATTGCAAAGCTACAGTAATCAAAACAGTATGGTATTGGCATAAAAACAGACACAAAGATCAATGGAATAGAATAGAGAGTCCAGAAATAAACCAATGTGCATATGATCAATTAATTTATGACCAAGGATCCAAGAATATACAATGGAAAAACAACAGCCACGTGTCTGCAATAAATGGTGTTGGAAAAACTGAACAGCCACGTGTAAAACACTGAAACTGGGCCACTATCTTACAAATATTAACACACAAATATTAACTCAAAATGGATTAAAGACTTGAACATATGACCTGAAACCATAAAACTCCTAGAAGAAAGCATAGAGGGTAAGTTCCTTGATATCAGTCCTGGCAATGATTTTTTAAAATCTGACACCAAAAGCAAAAGCAAGAAAAGCAAAAATAAACAAATGGGACTGCATCAAACTAATGGGACTATATCTGTACAGCAAAAAGAAAAAAAAATCAATAAAATAAAAAGGCAACCTATTGAATGGCAGAAAATATTTGCAAATCTTGTATCTGATAAGGAGTTAATATCCAAAATATGTGATGAACTCATTCAACTCAATAGCAAAAGAAAACACAATTTGATTAAAAATTGAGCAAAAAGTCTGAATAGACATTTTTACAAAGATATACAGATGGCAAACAGGTACATGGAACAGTGCTTAACATCATTAATCATTACATAAATGCAAATTAAAGCCACAATGAGATACCACCTCACATCAGTCAGAGTAGCTATCATCAGAAAGGTAAGAAATAACAAATACTGGACAATGTGGAGAAAAGGAAACCCTCATGCTATGTTGGTGGAAATGTAAATTGGTGTAGCCACTATGGCAAACAGTACGGAGGTTCCTCAAAAAATTAAAAATAGAACTACCATATGATCCAGCAATTCAAGTTCTGAGTACTTATGTGAAGAAAACAAAAACACTAACTCGAAAGATATGCATACCCCATGTTCACTGCAGCACTATTTACAATAGTGAAGACATAGAAACAACATATATGTCCACTGGTGGATAAATGGATAAAGAAATTGTGGTACATATATACAACGGAACATTATTCAACCATAAAAAAGAATGAAATCTTGCCATTTGTGACATCATGGATGGACCTCAAGGGCATTATGCTACGTGAAATAAGTCAGACAGAGAAAGACAAATACTATATGATGTCATTTATATGTGGGATCTAAAAAAACAAATGTAACAACAACAAAAAAACAAATGAACTCATAGATACAGGGAACAGATTGGGGTGGGGTCTGAAATGGGTAAAGGGAGTCAAAAGGTACAAACTTCCAGTTAAAAAATAAGTCATGGGGATGTAATGTACAGCTTGGTGACTACAGTTAATAATACTGTATTGTATGTTTGAAAGTTGTTAAGGGTGTAGGTCTTAAAAGATCTCATCACAAGAAAAAAATTTTAATTATGTATTGTGACTTACATTAACTAGACATACTGTGGTGATAATTTTACAATGTATACAAATATCAAATCATTATGTTGTACATCTAAAATATATCAATTATACCGCAATAACATATATATATATATATATATATATATATATATATATATATATATATATATAGAGAGAGAGAGAGAGAGAGAGAGAGAGAGAGAGAGAGAGAGACTCTCTTTCAGGAAAAAGCACAAAACAAACAACCTGAGGTCCTAAGAGCTACTGTAAACCAGGCATTCCCTGATGCAGTCAGTGCTGTTAAAGTTTTTCGACAATGAGAGATACCCTGGACATTTTTTATTGTATTCTCAAACTGACATACCTGAATCTCATCTGATGTCCGGTACTACACTACTGTTTGTCGAGGCCTCTGAGGTCTCCAAGGTCTGTCAGAATTTTTTCAATAACAATGGTAACATAAAAGACAGCTCACGTAATGTGCGCTGCATCATCTGGGTGACACTCCCTAAGCTAAGGACTGCCAGGAGGGTTCAGAACCCTTGTACTCGAAATGCTTTCATTAGCTTTGGCTAATGGGGAAAAACAAACAAACAAACAAACATAAACAAAAACAAAACCCTAAACTAGACATACATGTTGCAGTTAAAAATAAAATAAATAAAATAAAAAGCAGCATATGCTACCGTTTTTAGTATGTGAATTTGAGAAAACTTTGGCTACAAATGTATTTTGACACTTACTCTATCTAAAACAAAAGATAAATTAGTTGAATTACAGTTGACTCTTGAACATTGCGGGGGTTAGAGGCACCAAAGCCCCCTCTCCGCAGTTGAAACCTGTGTATAACTTTTGACTCCCCCAAAACTTAACGACTAATAGTCTACTGTTGACAGGAAGCCTTGTCAATAAACAATCAATTAATACATATTTTGTATGTTATATGTATTTATATACCAAATTGTTATAATAAAATAGACTAAAGAAAAGAAAATTATTGAGAAAAACCTATTTACTGAAAAAAACCCACATATAAGGGGACCCACACAGTTCAAACTGTGTTGTTCAAAGATCAACTGTATTTTATGCTACTTCTATTCTAATAGCCTTGAGGGGTGGTGGGATGAAGCAGAGAAGAAATGCAGGTAGAGGGACATTACATAGCATCAGAGGCCTACTTGTTGGATACAGCATGGGGAGCCAACCGTACTTTCCAAACCCAGTCCCCTCCCTCATCAGTGTGCTGCTCACAGTCTAGTTGGGATACACACTCAAGCAAATATAAACCAATTTGATAACTATAATAACCAAGGTACATGTAAAGTATTATGGGACTCCAGAGGAGAAAATGATTACAGTAGACTCTTCATTAACCAGAACTCAAGCAACCGACACTCTCCAGTTGCTTGAGAGGGCTGTTTGCTGGGTTCCGGTTAACAGAGAATCTACTTACACTTCTTTGGTATCTACCAATCCCTGTGGGTGCCAGTTAACTGAGTATCTACTGTAATTATACTTCAGAAAGTCCAAGGAGATTCCTGGACTTTCCAAGAAGAAGGATAAAATTTGCACTGAGATCTGGAAAATGATTAGGTACCCACAGGGTTTCCAATGCTAGACTTTCCCAAGCATCTAGTTGGAAGACACACCATAAAGTATATTAATGACTTCTAGAAGAGCAGAGGTCAGAGCTACAGAGGAAGAGTAATCGTCTGTCTGGGCAAAGTAATCACAGTGGCCATGACATTGGAACCTTTAACATCACAACAGTATTCATGTATCTGACACTGCTCCTTTGCTAGGGTCGTGGAAAGTTCTGCCAGATAAACCATTTATGTTTGACTGCAGTTTTGGATTCTCTACATCTGCTATTTCTTCCTATCATTTCGCAGTCTCCCCAAATTTGGCATCCTTGAGCACTACTTTTCTAACATGGCTCATGTCAAGCTCACTAATTATATTATTTCCAAAGCAGTGGTCACATTTACTCTTCATCTTATTGAACCTCTCTGCAGCATTTGTCATCCTGTCGGCTGGACAAAAACATTGACTAGGTCAGGCCTGAGCAGACTTTTTCAGGGCAAGGGCTACTTCTAATTTTCGCCAAGTATCACGGTCCACTAGCTATTTATTTTCACTTGCTCAAGAACATACAGCCACCTCGATTGTGAAGAGCCAATTCTTGCCTCTAGCAGCTGTACGTGTGTGAAAAACGTGTTTCTTTAATGTTTAGCTGCATAGCCACTAGGCCCTGGTGTAATGTAGCGTACAACACGTTTTTCTTAATTCAGGCAGTCACCCCAAAATTGCTTGGTAGTCCACTGGTGGATGGCAATTGATGTCTTGCCCAGCTCTGGACTAGGTAGTCTGTCACCAAAAGGATTTATTCAGGAAAAGAGAAAAAGAGAAAAGGTGCAGACAGCTTCAGAATATGCAGACCTGGTAGGCCACTTGCACATTCTGGCTATATGCCAAGATGAAGACTATACACACACACACACACACACACACACACACACGCTGTCTGGAAAGTATGCAGCCACATAATATGAAAAATAGAAGCATTTATGACTGGGTTTTTCACAGTCCTCGTATACACATATACACATTATCAGGGAGACAGAAGTTCAAACCATGGAGTTCAAAAAGCCCAGTTCTGCACGGCTCTGCCCACAGACCTGCCAGCCTGATCAGTTTCTGTATAGTCCCAGGTATCTTTATGAATTTCCTTCTTGAAGCTCTTACTTTTATCAGGTCCTTGTCCATTCTCCTGATCTTTCCCTCTGACTGTTCTTTCAGTTTCTTTGCAGGATCCTCCTCACCCATGTGTTGGAGCATCCTTGGGTTTGGCCCCAGACCTTCTTCTTTTCTTTCGCTTCATTCTCACCTTTTGGGGTCTCAGTCATTTCCAGGGGTATACATAATATCTAAATTTGCTGATGAGATATAACATTTACATTTAAAGCCCATTTCTCTCTGTGCTCCATTCTCATGTATCCAACTGCCTGATATCTCCTCTTGAAGGTCTCATGGGCATCTCAAACAGAATGAACCTGAAAGCAAACTCATGATTCCTCTCATCTATTCCATTCTAAATCTCTGCATTGTCAATAAATGACACTCTGTTCACCCTGAAGCTCAAGCCAGAAACTTCAGAGCCATTCTTCATTTTTCTCTAGTCTTCCTTCTTTGTCTGTAATATAGTAAGAGCTGTCATTCCTGCCTCCTAAATACACCTTGACTCTGTCTTCTTCTCTCCACTTTCACTGCCACTACTTTTTTCAGGACACCGTTATCTCCTATGTGAATGTCAACAGTAGCCTCCTCTTTGTTCAACCTGCTTCTACTTTTGCCTTTCTCTAACCCTCCACACAGTAGCCAGAATCATCTTTATCCCTTAAAGTCCTTCTTTCTTTTTTAAAAAAACTAAAGTATAACACAATACAGTAAAATCTTTAAAAATATTACAATTCAGACTCTATCACTCCTCTGCTTAAAATTATTCAACGATTTTCTACTGCCTTGAGGGGGAAAAAATCAAACTTCTTAACATGGAATGTAAGGCCTTTCAATAACCTGATATTTTTTTATTCTCCAGTCTAGATCTAAAGTCTCTCTCTTGTCACTATCCTCCAACCACACAGGCCTTATTTCAGTTCCTCAAACAGCCCTTGGGATTGTTTTTGCCTTAAGACCTGTACACACACGGTTTCCCTTTGTTCTAGAATGATCTCCCCACCACAGGATTCCTCATTCTTCAAGTCTATGCTTCAATGTAACTTCCCCCAAGAGGCATTCTATGACCATCCTAGCCAAGCAGCATCCCTTCAACTCTGTCTCTATCACTGTAAGCTGCAAGAAGGTAGAAAATGTGCCTGTTTTATTCACCAATGTATAAAAAGTGTTTAGCACAATTCTTGGCCCATAATAGGTGTTTAATAAATACTTGCTGGATGGTTGAAAGAACTGATATGAGAACTTGTAGTCTGCCTACTCTTTAGCAGATAAACAACTTTCAATTGATGGTATTTTGGGAGTCCCTGAAGACAATGTGGTAATGCATGTAAAATGCTAAGCCTGACTCTACGCAATGTAAAAGCTCAATAAGTGTAATCTCATATGGGCAGCTATCTATGGTGCAGCTCTTGGTGGTGGATAAGGATGTTGCAAATTTAGTCCAAGCACCAGCAGGTAGTAAGGAAAAGGAGTAAAAAACTTTCTTCTCTCCCCTAAACCCCATTCCTTACACCATGCTTCCCCTGGCAGAGCTGACACCATAGCTTTGTGGATAGAGGGCAATAGATATTTGTTTCTGAATCTACTTTCTTTGATTCGTATAAGATAATCAGATCTGTAATTGAGCCCAGCCAGAATCTGCCTGTTTATCTTTCAAATACAGGCCCTGACCCTGGAGACCCAGACAAAAGTGAGAAATGCATTTAAAAGTCTCTGCTTTGGGGTGTTAGAATTGGGTTTCAACACCACTTCTTAGGCCTTTAGTTGATCTCACAGAGCCTAGGGTGGAAATTTTTCCCCAGTCATAGACAGGACTCTGCATGAAGCCTATAGGACTGTTATCTGGAGCTGCAGACCTCAGAGATACTTTTATTTTGCAGAGTTGAAGAACATTAAAGCCATGCAGGTTGGCCCAGGGAGCCCTTCACAGCAAGACTGCTAAGAGTTAATGAGCTTCTTTTACATGTCATTGAGCTTCTCTGGCCTTTCCTGGGAGTCTTGGTTGGTTCTGACTCAGCCTAAACTAGAATCAATGAGACAACCATTTAGGTGCATCCCCGACACATTCTGCTTCTGCAGAGCAGAACAAGATCCAGTTTCTCCAGTCCTTCACAAGCCATTGTGCCGAACCTGTTCTGGTTGATGTGTAAGCAGACCTCTCTGAGGGCTTGTTCAGATGAAATAACAGCTTAAGGATCTGACAAACAATGTTTACTGACCTCCTAATCTAAGTTCGTTTTGGCCAACAGCACTGAAACCCTTCACCATTGGGGCAGAATCACAGAGATACTCCCCTCTGAAGAAGATGAGAGAGGAAGACAACCTTTTCTGCCCCTAACCTGGGCCCAGGGCCAGTCCCAGCAAATGGTCAGTCAAGGGAATGTTTCTTCTTTCAGAGCTGCCTCCCTTCCCCCCACTCCTGGGACCTCCCACAAGCTCCCTCCCCTTTGCTCCCGGGAACCTAGCTCACAGGCAGACAAAGACAAGACTGAAATGCAGTCAAGATCCAAACAAATGGATTGCGGAAGGGCTAGAAAGAGGATTTCAGACACACATCAAGCAGATGGAGGTCTGGATGCTTAGGCAGAACCCTTCCCTGGCTTTCAGATTCCAATCCAATGAGATCTGAAAATTGTAATAGAATATGATCGTCATACTAAATGGTTGTGGTCTGTTTTTTTGTTTTTGTTTTTTTTTTTGGGGGGGCGGTTATTAGCTGATTTCTTCACAACAGGTAGGAGGCTTTGCCAGTGCAGATGCCAGGGAAGATCCTAAAGATTGGGAAGGAATTGTCAGACTTGTAAACACTCCAGCCCCTATTCTGAACTGCCCTGGGCAATCAGCTAAGGCCAGGAGAGATTTATTTGATTTACACTGACTTCCTCTAACAGAACAAGACAAAGTCATTTTGGCCAAGGATTTACTTTCAGGAAGGCTCTTAAAGGCGCACTATTTAACTCTTTTCCTCTCTTCATCTTGCTTTGCTCTTCTGAACTTGAGGGCCTGCCCTGGCTCTATCACTTAATAGTACACAGTCCTGGGCAACAGACACAAATATCTCTGTTTCTTCATGCATAAAATGAGATGATACTGGCCTGTCTACATCAAGGTTAAGGATGTGGCTGACACTCACTGTGGCCTTCCTATGTGTGTGGCACTTGACTAAGCAGATCTACAATATAATTTTCACTCCTCACAAGAAACATATGAAACAGGTATTGCCAACAGCCATGTCTGTTTTATAGATATATGTTTATAAATGAAGAGACTAAGGACTGATGGTCACATGGTTACTAACTAGCAGAGCCAGGACTCAAATCCAGGCAGTCTTACTCCAATTATGAGAACCACATCCTGAGCTGTATATGAAGGTCCTTTGAAAGCAATGAAACATTATACAAATAGGAATTACTCTAATTATACCTGTTTTGTCACTGTTTGGGAGACAGAGATGCCAGGCAGGAGACTCAAAGCTAGAATCAGTTGAAAGGAGCAGAGGTGGGGGGAGGGGTGTGGATGGGGGAGTGACTAGCTCAGGAAAAGCACAGCCCAGTCTGCAGGTTTCAGCCCCTCCCCTTCGCTGCTCATTCATCCCTTTGTTACCACCTCTGGGATTTTGGTGCTAAAGTTAATAAAGAGCTTCCAGAAAACCCATCATTTTGATTAAAGCCGGGGACTATCTTGCCAGACAGCACTCTGGATCCTGCCTACCGCCCACTCTGCTAGGTCAGTGCAGCCAGCGAAGGCTATTAAATTATTACAGCCGTTTCCTGCCCAGCCACACAGCTGCCCTGACCGCTCCTGCTGCTCGGACACTCTACTCTGCCTTTGGCTATGCTGGGAAGAGTCAGGACACAAGAGGCTCTGCAGATTCTGGCTTTGCAAGTGAACATCCAGGCTCACTGCAGCGAGACACCCCACCCCAACCCCTTCCTTGATTCCTCGCCCCACCCTAGACAGCCACTGCAGTATTTCAGGCAGCTCCGATTTCATTTGAGCCTTCTTTGACTTTGAGCAACTGCTTTATTTCCCTGTCTACCACCGTCTCTGTCTCTCTCTCCCTCGGCGTGTGTGTATCTACCAGAATTTGGCAGATTGTAGAATTATAGTCGTACATACTCACCCTGACCAAAAGCAAAAAGCATCCGCCATCAAACCCGGTGAAAGACCAGGTTGTAAAGCATCTCTCGCTCCCTTCCCATCCCCCATCCTGCCATCTGTGGGGTTTGTGGATTGCTTAAACAAGCTCCGCCTCCTCTCCTTCACTCAATCCTTTATGAACTGGGCAACGTTATTTTGAGTAATTACAGCCCACAAAGCACAGGAGAACCGTGGTCTGAAACCCAAATCCTGTCCAGGATCAGAGCGACAGGGAGAAAGCTCAAACAGCCTGGGCTAGTATTTCCAGCATTTCCCCACTGCTTCTAAGTCCCTCAGTTGACAGTGGGAAGAATTTTCCATAGAAACAAGAAATATAAAAATATACTCTTACCTCTCTGTAAGACCTTAGGCTCTATCATCAGAACACTAGTGTTAAATCTGGCATCATCATGTAAATTAGGTGAAGTTTAGCAAATTATTATCTCTGAGCCTCAGTTTCCATGTGTAAAGGACACGACAGCACCCACCTCATAGGGTTGTTAGAGGATTGAGTGTAATTATCCTTATAGAGCACATAAGGCACTGCCTGGCACAAAGTAACATCTCATGACATTTTACTCATTTGTGAGATCAGAGCAGCAGAAGATTTATTTCATTTGTTTAAGAAATACTGATTGATTGTTTATTATGGGTCAGGCACTTTCTTAAGCATTTTCCATATATATTTGTAAATATAGGTATATATGCTACATATATTTAAAACTTTCCATTTTATAGATAAGGAAACTGAAACCTTAAATGATAGCAAGATGATTTGTCCTGAATCACAAAGGGAGAAAGCTAAAAAAATTGATACTAAAGCTAAAAACTTATTCTTACACTGACTACCCAGCTCAATAAATAGAATTGCTATTATTATTATTTTTTACTCCTTGAAGCTTTGGGGATGGGGGAGGAGACGGAGTTGAGCTCACTCACAGGCCTAGCATTCTGATCCCTAGAGTAGCTGGTCAGGGATGGCATGTGTGATCAGAAGGTAGGCTTGGTGATGGGGACAGCCTCAGATACCACTCCCCAGAGGCTGTCACTCTGGGTGTTTCACCAGCTTGGGGTGGGTTGGGTGATCTGGAAGATTGTGTGGCTGCTTGGTGCCTCGGGCCACAGCTGGGCTAATTTTCAGTAATCTTGGAGGAAGAGATAAATACAGTGGCGTATTTTTAAAGCCACAGCTCTTGCTTTGTGCCCAAAATAACTCTGCCATTTGTAGGTTAAGAATATAAAGACATCACGTGCCAGGAACTGAGATTCAAAAATCAACATGGCTGGTTTCAAATCTTCCTAGCTCTCCATACTTAGCTAAAAAAAGAAAAATTGGTTTTCTCCACTTTATTTCCTGCTTGCTCAAGTCCCCCAGGGTCTAGGAAGGTCAATTTCCCCTTACGGCCTTCTTCTCACAATGCCCCCTGCCTCGGTTGGCCATTACAGCCTGGGGGTTGCAGAATGCCTCAAATGAAGGTCTGGGGTGAAGCAGATCTGAGTCGGAATCTCAGCTTTCCCACTTATTTGTCGTGTAACCTTGAGCAAGTCATTTGGCCTCTCAGCCCCATTCTTTCATAGGTAAAACAAAGATAAACATATTCATCTAATGAGACTGTGAGCATTAATAAGAGATAATGCTCATGAATCACAGGGAAAGATATCTGGTATGCAGAAGCTGAAATAAAGGATTGGTATATTACTACATACATTTCCTCTGAGGAACCTGACTCTCCCTTTAACAACCTATTCCTGGACGCCTCAACTCTAGGAGCTCTCTTTTCGAGGGGCCCTTCTCCCCTTGGGCTTTGCTCCTCCCTGGGATCATTAAAAACATGAACCTGGGAAATTTTCCAGCTCAGAATTGGATGCTAAGTGGGGAGCCTTACTCCAGAGCCTTGAGAAGCAGGCAGGAAGAGATAGCTTGGACACAGCCAACAGCACTCTAGACTGTTATCAGAAGCCTTAGGTTCAAATCACAGCTCTGCTATTCTGCTTTCTACTCTTCTCCTACACTGTTTGGATGACATTAACTTAAAACTTCTTTAGCTGTAACACAGATACAGTAGCTGCCACTCAGATGCATTGCTATCTATTCAATTAAATGTATTTATTATGTACATTAAATTAGACATTATGCTAGGAATCAGAGATAGGGATTTGAATAATATTAGGACAGGCACCCTGCCCTCAAAGAGTTAAAGTATAGAAAAAGACAAGTAAATAAATAGATACAACAACATGGTTTTAAGGAATAAACAAGATAGAGAAACTCTGGCATCAAGATGGCGTCACACTACTAGGAGACAGTGTAGGAAGACAGTAAGAGCACAGGCTCAGAAAAGGAAGAGCCCCACTTCCCATCCTGGCCCCACCACTTACTAGACAGATGTATGTGCTTACTTCACTCCAGGTGTCTGGGTTTCCAAAGCATTAAAATGGGTACAATAATAGACTTATCTTTGGGGTGCTTATACAAATTAAAGGAATTAATACATGTAAAGTGCTTAAAACAATACCTGGTTTAAGTACACAAAACATGGTTTAAGTACTCATGCAGGTTATTATGATTACTATTCATCAGTACATTTTCTCTTCTCTTGACTCCAGTACTCTCAACTCTGAGAACTAACTCCCTTGGTGATGTTGTCACCGAGTTAAGTGACATATAGCACTAGTTAGAGGTGGGGGTCAGAGGGAAGTGTACAAGTGCAGGCGAACCCCAGACAAAGAGAGTGCCAATGTGATGTGTTCTTATTCTATAACCCAGTAATCTCACTTCTGCAATTTATCCTATATATTACTAGGAGGAGTGCATAAAATACATGTATAAAAATTGCATTGCATTGTTTAAAAAAACATAGGTACTGGATACCAATAGGTAAGTGCACAAATTATAGGCATACAATACAGCATACCCTTATTAAAGAAGAATGAGGTAGGTTCTATATGTGCTGACTTGGAAAGGTGTTTGTGACCAAAAAAAACAACAACACAAGCTGAATACAATATTAATATGCATCACATCATTCCATTTTGTTTTCTGAATGCCTACATACTTGTTAATAAACATAGAAAAGAAATCCATACATCAATCATGTGATTAAAAATTAATCTGAAAAATATTTGGGACCATGGACCCTTGTATAAACTATGAACTTTAGGTGACAATGACGTGTCAACGTGGGTTCATTGATCTATCATCCATCTAACAAATGTCCCACTCTGGGGCTGCATGACAATAGTGTGAGAGGCTGTGCAGGTGTGGGGACAGGGGCATGTGGGAACTATCTATACTTTCTACTCAATTGTGCCATAAAACTGCTCTAAAAAATAAAGTATTTAAATTTTAAAAATATTTAGAGGATACACACCAAACTGTTAACAGTGGTTGCCTCACTGAAGGGGAGTGGGATTGAGGGAAACTTGAATATTTTCTTGCAAATGATGCCATGTTGTTTAATATGTACATCAATAAGGTAATTGCATATTACTTTATAATATAGTGTTTTAAATTTTATACTTATAAAAAGCTTGGGGAGTATACCCTAAAGCACTGGTGGTGGGTACTTCTGGGGAGCATGACAGGAGGTAGGAGTAAGACATTACTCATTGTATTTCAGTTCTGTACAGATTTAATTAGTTAAGATTTTTGCTCTTTTATAATTAAATCAGAGAGATTAAAAAGAATACTAGCCCAACCACTACTTATTTAACCAGCTGCAAAGTAAAAAACTAGCTGAGACAAAATGTCACCATCCCAGATAGCCTGGATCTGGGACCTGCTCCATAATTTGCAGAACCCGGAGCAAAATAAAAGCGGGAACCCTTTGTTAAAAAATCATTAAGCACTTCAAGATGGCAACAGCATAATATTAACCCAATCAGGGCCTTTCTAAGTGCAGGGCCCTCGGGAGCAGCTTTGCCTGGACCCCAGAGCCCACTGCTGTGTTTGCCCTTCAGCACCGTGCTACAACTTTACAGTGACTCTTCCCAGAGGTTTCACACTGCCTGTCCCATCCCAATCTGTGTGAGGCATCATCAGTCCACCTCATGATAACACTACTTCTGGCTTTGGTTGGGTTTTCAAACTTTTCTTCTCTATCCTCCCCCCTCACTTTGTTACAATCTGTGCTTCTTAAATTTGGCAGCAATCCCAGGCTCTGTGTTACTGCGTCACTTCTCAGCCTTGAGCAGCCATTTCTAGACAAGCAGTGATATCCCCACGTGGAGGGTATAAAATGGAGGTGCTGTCACACACTGTAGGGGAAGGAGAGCAAGAGAATGGGTGTCACTGGGGAGAGCCCTCTCCACCACCACTAGTCCCCAGTCGACACTTCAATACCATTCCACTGAATCTAGCAAAAACATCTGAATCCTATTTACTATGTCCCAGGCATTGTGCTAAGTGCCAGGAGTATTAAATTGAGTAAATGCTAATATTTTTGTGTGCGTCCCATGAGCTAAGCACTGTGGTCAGCATTTTTGCATTCATTGTTTCATTTAATCCTTAGAGCAGCCTAGAGTCTTGCCTCTTCCACACATTAATAAACCTGAGGCACAATGATTAAGCAATACAACAGGGATATGAGGCCCTGTGCAATGCCATCCTGCCTCCCTTAAGAAGCTCCCACACGGCAAAATCTAAACAAACCTGCCCTTCACCCTCCACATTTTCTCAGACACGATTACACCAAGTTCACCAAAATCACCTAAGAACATTTTCAAGACCAGTTTTTTGTTGTTTTTGTTTGTTTGTTCATTTTTTACAAAAATGCTACATTCACCTTCCTTTGGGGCCCAAATTTCTAGACACTCAAAGTTTCTAATCCTTGGTTTAGGTACAGAAAAACACTAAGGTGATCATCCATAAGATAGTCTTCATATATTAGGTTGAATTTTGAAGATTCATAGAGCAGGGGGGTTCATGGAGCATCCTGTCTTACAAACAAACAAAAAAACTTCTGGTGGCTCTCCATTACCAGCAAATGAAATTTCAAGGTCTTTAGCAAGATTTTTAAGGCCCCCTACACAATCTGACTCTCATCTACCCTTCTGGTCTCATGTCCCAACAGGCCTCCATCTCACGGCACCCATCAAATGCGCTCATTCTATTCACCCAGATTATGCACTTCTGACTTTTTAAAAAATGCAAGTATTATTCCTCTTCCTTCCCACATCCTACTTACCATCCTTCAATACCCAATACTAAATGTCACAGAATCTCTGACCTGGTTCCCTAAATTCCCAGTTCCATCTCTTGGACTCTAGTATTCATGGTTGCTGAGGGAGGGTCTGGGTCCTATGCAAACAAATCAGAGGGGCCTCTCAGGAAAGGCGAACCAGCTTACCCTATTTACACAGGGTTTGTATTGATTACAAGACTCTGGATCCCATTCTGGACTGATAGGCCCTGGTGGTCTGTCCCAGCTTCCTTCCCCCCCCCATTGACCTTACCTATGCATGGCACTATGATGGTCCTTATTATATGATATTGTAATATTTCTTTCTTATTTCTTTAGATTTCTGTCTCTCCCCACTAGATTATGAGGACAGGACTATGTTTTATTTAATAATATATTTGCATCACCTAGAACAGAGACTGGCCTTAAGTAGATGCTATATAGAAGGTTCCAACCAAATTCTATATTAAAGCCAAGCCAAGGTACTTTCCTGGACATAATATTCTAATATTTTACTTCTTTCTCTCTCTTTCTCTCTCTCTCTCTCTCTCTGTGTGTGTGTGTGTGTGTGTGAGAGAGAGAGAGAGAGAGAGAGAGCGGGAGAGAGACAGAGAGAGATAGAGACAGAGACAGAGAGACAAAGAGAGAGAATGAATATATAAATAATGAAGATTTTAAAGAGAATGTTGGTGGTGGTGTTTTAAAGTGAAGTTCTAGGGACCTGCCTGTGAGGTAGGTTTGTGAAGATCTTCCTAGCGTCCTTCAAATCACAGTCAGTTACAAGGCTAGTATCTTGGAGGCAAAATTGTGACCCAAGTGAGAAAAGACCAAAGCACTAATTTATGTCTCTAAATTCCTAGATTTAGAGGGAACATATTAAAAAGCTCATCCTCCCTAAAGAAATTTCCCCAAGGCAAGTATTTAGAATCAATTTGTATGCATACTTAGTCCAATAGAGGGAAATGGATGTGACCCTGATCATTGACTAAACACCACCCCATTGATTGCAGACTACAGGAACAGCAGTTGGACCAACATCTTAGGCACACAGGGAGCCTATAGGGGATGCTGACCCCAAGAAGCTCTTTCATGGGTCTCATGCCTAATCACTATCAGAGGCATGAGGGGTGATTAAGTCTCCAGTCAGAGCTGCTGAGGTTGTTGAGACATTCTGCACTTTGGAGGTGCCTAGTCTGCATGGATCTCAAAGAGATAGCTAGTGTGAGAATAGATTTGTTATGCAAAATGCTCCTAAATAACAAACAAATCATAAGTACATGTGTGTCCACAGAATCAGCCCATAACCTGACCTCCTGACCCTAATACAGAATGCAGCATTGAGGAAAAGCAAATGAGATTTAGGAATACTGACTGAAATACCTTCTCTGCCCCACTGCCCATAATCCCCAACACACACACACACAGACACATACACACAGACACACACACACACTGATCAGGCCCTACACTTCCTTCTTCAGGGAAGTTGTGGATATACATTTTAATCTGTTTTCACCTAGACACAGATGCTAGATGCATACAGGACAGGCAATATACATTGCCCCTGTCTCCTGGCATCACCCTGGGGAAAGAGACTTTTGTACTAGCTACCACGCACTTTAATCAACTCCTTCCAGATTAGCTTGTGAATGATCCAACGAGTACTATCTTCTCCTGAATGCTCCCCAACTTTTGGAAAAATACTCTTAAGCCTGGGACAGAACGTTATCTTTCCAGCGGTTCTCAACCTGTGGGTCACAACCCCTTACACCCCGTACAAATTCAGGTGTATGTGACAGGGTTGGCGCCGTATTGTACTTATGCAGACCAGTCACACATGTGCAGAGAGCAGCTACCAATAATTTTATGGCTGGGGGTCACCACAACATGAGAAACTGTATTAAAGGGTCGCGGCATTAGGAAGGTTGAGAACCACTGTAAGTGGGAACCATTGTCATCCTATCTCCACATTTTCACTTCTCCCCATAGAGAAGGGAACACCCACTAAATTAATACTTCCGTCCTGCGGGGTTGGGGGAGACTGGGGATAGGCTAGGAAGGGAGCTCTCCCCTTTAGCTCTACTTCCTTCCTTTTTCTTCCCAGGAAGGAAAAGTTGTTTATCTGACTGGGGAGACTACTGTAAATCATACTTTAACTGGATTGTGCTTCATGATTGTACAAAGTTAGCATCAACAGTCACTATTTATTCTTTTGTGACATACCTCTCTTTCTTTGGTAATTAAACCAGGTCAGTTCCCCATCCTCACCAAGGGAGAGGCCTGCCGTTGATTTTCCTCCTTTGCATTTGGGAGGTTGGAGGTCATATTCTCCAGACCATCTTTACCCATAATAAACTTGATTCTGAACTTTGATCTCTAGTTAGTTCCTTGCATCTATTCTTAATTAGTTAAGATTTGGAGGGAAAACAAGGCAAGTAACTAGTCTCCACCAAACTTTTGATGATTAATAGCCTTCACAAAGGATTAAAAGCTAGTCTATCAAATATATGGTGATGGAGAAGAATTGACTCTGGGTGATGACACAATGAAACATATGGATGATGTATTATAGGATTGTACACCTGAAACCTATGTAATTTTACTAAGCAATGTTACCCCAACAATTTTTTTAAATTCATTTTTATTGTTAGACTTATTGGGGTGACATCTGTTAGCAAGGACTACACAGGTTTCAGGCATACGATTCTACAGTGCATTGTCAACTTGATGTATAATCAGTTCACCACCTAATGTGACTTCTCTTTCCATCACCTTATATTTAGCTTCCCCCTCTCCTCTCCTACCCCTTCCCCATTCTCCCCTCCCTAACCCACTTGTCCCCAAATAAACATTAAACTATTGATTGTGTCTGTGGATTATTTGTTTGTTCATTTCTTTTTTCTTTGCTTTCAGTTTTATATTTTGCATATAAGTGAAGTCATACAGTTCTTTTACCCCAACAAATTTAATTAAAAAATAAAACGTCTAGTCCACACTGCTACACCCTTTTCATGGTCCCAACATGCACCTTATTTTACTTTCACCTCTAATGAAATTCACACACAGAGAGACACACACAGCCATTTCTGCCTGAGCATGAAAGACCCTGTGGTAGACAGATAGCTGTCCCCTAAAGATGCCCATATCTAATTCCTGGAACTTGTGAAAATGTTATGTTACACGACAAAGGGACTTGGCAGATGTGATGGGATTAAACATCTTGAGATAGAGAGATTATTCTGGATTATCCAAGTGGGCCCAGAGTAACCACAAGGGTCCTGGTAGGTGAAAGAGGGAGGTAGGAGAGTCAGAGAAAGGTTTGCAGATGCTGTGCTGCTGGCTTTGAAGATGAAGGAAGGAGCCAGGAGCCCAGAAATGCAGGCAGCCTCTAAAAGCTGGAACAGGCAAAGAAAAAGATCCTCCTCTAGAGCCTCCAGAACAAATGTTGACATGCTTTTACCTTCATGTTAGGCTCGTCAAACCCATTTTGGCCTTCTGATTGCCGGAACTACCAGATAAATCAATTTGTACTGTTTTACGCCATGTAGCTTGCAGTAATTTGTTATAGCAGCAATAGGAAACTAACGCAGACCCTTACGGTCAGCCTGGAACTCAGTGAACAGTCTACTCCAAGTCACCAAACTATTCCCTTCCCCTGGCATGGGGGATAAAATAAGAGTAGTGTGTTAGTTAAGTGCACAGGGTTCAGCAGCAGGCAGACGGGTTCAAACACTGCCTTTGCCATTCATTGTATTCATTAATGAAGTCAACAAATATTTACTAAGCCACCTGGTGTGCTAGACACTGGGAATATAATGGTGACCAAGAAGCACTAACTGTATGATTTAAAATAAGTCACTTAATTCCTGAGTCTCATTTTTTTTTTTGTCTAAAACATGGGAATAATACTCTATTTCTCTCTTGTTTAAGTAGGCAATGTGTGTAAAGTGCATGTCATAGTTCTCAATGATTTGTAGCTATTATTAAATCTTCCTTCCTATTATTCTAAAAGACTATTTCTACCACCCAGGAGGCAATAGCACAGGATTTAAAGACTCTGAAACTTCAACAACCAAGACCATCCCACTGACACAAACACATACACTTCCTTGCTCACAGGCACTGGCTGAGAGAAGGGAACTCTGTATTCCCTGGCTCATCATCAAACCCAGAGCCAAGCTCACAGGCTCAAAGGTGTCCAGCTCTGGGATGTTTACATACCTGGTGATGCTCCCCACGACCCCACTGCCAAACTCCGTGACATGCAGCTTGGTATGCACCTAATAGAAATCATTCACATAGGCTAAGGCTTCTAGTCTTGCCACAGACCTTTAGGTGGCCCCAGGTGATTATGGGAACAGACATGTGACACATGTGCTCTTGGGTAAGACAGTATCTATGATACAAAGTTGCAAAAGAAGAGACAAGTGCAGCTGCAGGCCTCATTACTCAGCTTGGCCCACGATGTCACTAGGTCAACAGCCAGGGACACAGGATTGGCCCAATGTTGCAAGTGAGCTGAAGCTGGCAGACTTTCTTGGATCATTAACAACAAACTTGTTGTTCTGACCTTCTGTACAAACCAGACTTCACTTATTTTTTAAGTTTGTTTGGTTGCTTTGTTACATTCAATGGCAGCTATAATCTGGAGGCCCAGGGGGCCCTGTCTGGGAATCAGCAGTCAAGAGACACGACTCCAGGAACAATGAACTTCTCATTATCCCTGTTCTCTTGTGGATCCCAATTTGGTTCCTAAATGTTAGCTTTTCACATCCTAACCTTCTAGAGTTATACTTTCTGAATCTGACTTCTACAAAGCTCGCACTTTCCTGTTTTAATACCAGCACAAACATCCTTTTCCCCCATATTTCCTTTGGTCTTGCCTTCTCCCATCCTTCACCTTGCCCACTCACTCCCTTGGAGATAGAACATTCCAGGCAGGGCTGCTGCTGGGGAAGCTCTTGGTTTCCCTGAGACATGAATGAAACTGCATTGATCTCTGCTCCCCCTCCTTTTTCTAACTGTGAGTAACAAGCTCTAAGTGCCGAGGCAGAGAGAGGCTCCTCTCTAACCCACATGCTCACTTGCAGCTTCCTGGCAATGAGCTCTCCTCTATGACCCTTCCCTGGAGGCCCCTAGTCTCTAGCCGTGCTTGGCCTGAATATGTTTCTCCACATTAGGCAATGACCTTCTCAGCTGCAAAGTTGACTGCCTCTGTGAAAATGAACTTTTCAAATTCTTTTGGAATCTGGGCTGAGCTTCTCTGAAAATATTTGTCATTAAAGATTCTTGCTATTTTGGGGGACAGACTTTCACTTCTAGTTTACTACAGTCAGTGAGGCTGAAGGCAATGCTTGCTAGAGCTGCAAAGCTTAAAGGAATTACATGCTATGATTACTCCTCTGCCTTTGCACGGGTCATAAGTAGGTCCTTCTTGTCTAAGCACCTCCCAGGCAAGAGCTCTAAGCCCACCAATTCCAACACTCCAAGCAACCTTTCCCACAAAAATCTCAAACACACAGGTAGCCTGTCATCTTTGAACTGAGTCAGGTGACAGAGCTAGTGACTCCCCTTCCTTGGCCCTTTGTGACAGTAGGATCTCCCCAGTAGAAACTTTAATTTCCCTTTGATAAGCAGCTCAAAAAGTCAGGTACAAAGGATGGCATGCAGAGAAAGCTAGAAGGGAAAGTCATTTGTAAACTCTCCTGGATAAGGTGTATTATTTTTCTAAGACATATTCAAAAGTTGTTTCTCATGATGAAGTTTTCAGGGGCCAGACTGTACTGTTCTGGTGGCAGATTAGAAGGATCAATGGTAACCAGAGGAGCTGTACCAAGTCTCCATGCCCTGACCCTGTATCAGCTGCTTCTCTGCATCTGGGGAATTTGAAGGGACCCTCTAAGGTGCATGTCTAGGGGCATACATCCAAGTGCTGTATGGATTTTCAGGAGGCGCATGATCTCTGTTTTGGGCCACTGTTAGAGAAAAAATTCATTTATTATGTGTCATGGCCCCAGCTCTAACTCTATTTTGTGGTGCAGAGAAACAAGAGTGGTGCACAACTAAAGGGTGTAGGGAAAGAACTACAGTTGACTCCTTGTTAACCGAAACTCAAGCAACCAGCAAAGTCTCAAGCAACCGGCATTGCTGGTTGCTTGAGAGTGCCGTTGCTTGAGTTGTGGTTAATAGTCTACTTACATTTATCTGGCGTCCACCATGGGTGCTGGTTAATTGAAAGTCTACTGTATATCACAATCTCTTTATTACTCAGATATGTTTAATTTCAGAAAAACTTAGAAGTCTTCACTGTAATAGTTTATTTCCACGATCACTAAAAATAGGAGGTGCAGAAGGAGATGAAAGTCATGGATGGATGGAGCCAGCAAAGCCTTAATAAGCTTCATGGCTTCTCCTGGGTAGAGGATTCTAATTCCCCTTCTCCAGCATCTTTCTCCTTCCTCCCTCCAGTTCAGAACACACAACATAAGCTACAGAGAGAACTCCAGCAGACATGATGAGCTCCACACACCCAGAAAGTAAAAGTGCATCTTAAAGGACTCACTTTTCTCCGCTGGAGACACCAGAGCCAAACTGGTACTCCTGGGCTGTGAGATGCAAGGTGAGAGTAGAGGATACTGAACAGGAGTGAGCTGTCCCACCACAGAGGTCACTGATCTCATATTTTTCCTAATAAGGATATGCACACACCTCCTAGGACTATCATTGCCATGACAACAGCAGAAATTGAGGGTGAGCAGGTTAGTGGAATGGCATGCTTTCTAAATTCTCAAACAAGGCCTGAGGCTGTACTCGCTCATGAAGTGGAAAATTCACATTGGCAGTTCTCCTAAATGATTTCAAAAAACTTAAGGATCATGGTTTCTTTCTAGGGAAGAGTCAGAGATGGGGTGTCCATGGAGGCTCTCTGTGGGGAGTTGATTTTGTCAAAGGGGTAGGAATCCCTAAGACAAATATGAGCCCAACCCTCCTTTCAAAACTGGGACACACAAATTGTGTCCATTTTCTACAGAACTAAGAGATGTAACAAACCAGGGCAAAAACATTCCCCAGGGACATAAAAAGACAGGCACTCAAAAAAAAAACTTAGGTATAATAGAGCCTTCCCGCAGAGATTACTCAGAACAACTCAGACCTACATTCTGAAGCTGAAGGGTAGACTCATACCTTGAAAAATCATAAAAATAGCTACCATTTACAAAACATTGTTCTCCAGACTCTGTAATATGTGTGTACTTTCTCATTTAATTCTTGCAACAACCCTGTAAGGTAGACACTGCTGTTATCTCCATTTTACAGAGAAAGAAACTGGGAATCACTGTGTAGTCCTTGCTAACAGATGTCACCCCAATAAGTCTAATAATAAAAATGAATTAAAAAAAAAACTGGGAATCAGAAAAGTAATGGTCTCAGGGACTGCCTGGCTTCAACTGTGGGTGGCAGAGCAAGAACCCAAAAGGGAGTTACTCTGTCCCAGAGCCTAAGCTTTTAGAGATTCTCTCTGTGACATGGGGAAAGGGTTTCTGCTTCTTGCAAGAATTGTAAACAGATGGTTCCTTGCATGGTTTCTGAGACTCCAAAGATATCAGACAACCTTAGGAGTATTTACTCTTAACTTTCTAGACCAGGTCTTAAACTTTAGAGTACATCAGGATCCCATGGAGGGCTTGTTAAAATACCGGTGGCGGGGCCCCACCCTGAGAATTTCTGGCTCAGTCGTCAAGGTTAGCACTGCCACTCCGGGAACCACCCTTTTGAGAACCACAGCCGGTCACTTAACTAAGGTCCGAAAACTAAGCCTCATTGCCTTAGTTGCCTTATCTACCTAATTAATCTTTCACTGTTCAGTCCCAGATCCCCTGGGGTTTTGCCTGACAAGCTATAAAATTATCTTTGGCAGTGCTGTGTGTGTGTTTGGGAATTCCCTGAGCTCTTTTGAAAACAGTGAATAGCTCTCACTCCCAAAATAATTTTACCATTGCCTTAGGTGAGTCCTGAGATCCCTTGAAATGTAGAAAGAGGAGCCTGGGTGAGCCAGTAGGAGATAGCAAAGCAGCCTGGTGCCCTGAAGCCAGGCGGTCTTTTAATAACCTCTCTGGATTCCCTCTTGAACAGGTCACAAGAGGCCACTCATTAAAGTCTCTTCAGAGTATTCATATGGAGAAAGTCGAGTTGTAAATGTGAATGACTGACCCACGAATGGCCCTCTCCCCAAACACATTCCTCCAGCTGCAGAAGAGAGTGTAACTGTAGGTCCTGCACTTCCTATTTAGCTCATTTTCTTTCTCTGCTCAGTCTCACAGGAAGCTGCTACAGAAATAAGAAGTGGGTAGTCCAGGTCGCTCACACAGAGGCGAGGCTGGAGAAAGAGGCCAGTAATCAGGATTAATGGATTTAATGCCTAACTTGTTTATCTTGCAGGAAACATCACCTGGTGTTGCCCCATTGATCCCTTCAGACCATGGCATCTTATCCTAGGCTTTTGTGGACTTTGAAATAAATGAACAGTTTAGTGACAAAGCAAAAGAATTCATCACTGGACAAAAAACAACTGCAAGGAACACAAGTAAATGAGGATACTGCACTGCACGCCTCTCCCTGTATGCCCACGGCTGTACTGTTGTAGGGTTGGTATAAGAAGGTAATGTTTCAGAAGGTCTCAGACACAAGTGTAAAGAGACTTGGGCACCAAGAGGAAGCCTTGTGGAAGCAATTGCACTCATGAAGCACTAAGAGAAACAGGGTCAATGAAAGGTAGGTTCTACTTGGGACTGGAAACAACCAAGTTTTCTGAAACATTTTCCTTTCTTTCAGGCAGAACTAATAACTGCTCTTCCTTTCATCTCCGGGAGGGCAGCTGAGAGATGACTGGTTGTTAAAATGACCCAGGAAACTTTAGAGGGTCTGTATCTGGGTCTAGAAGTGAGAACTACTGAATTCTAGCCACCAGGTTATCCGCCAAGTTTACATCATAGATTACATGAAAGTATCCCAGCAAAAAAGGAGTAAAAAGACAAGACATTTATTAATATTATATGTCGAGCACTATATTCAGCTCTTTCTGCTGGCAACCTGATAAGATAGATGTTATTATTATGCCCAACTTACAGATGGTGTAATTAAGAAAACACGAATTGAAGCAAGTTGCGTATACTCACCCAGCAAATATGTTTGGAATTGTAATTCAATTCAGAACTGACTCCAAATCATAATCTTAACTGTTTTGTCATATTTACTCCAGTACAGAACACATTTTAAGTCTGAAAACCTAAAAGTACCAAAAGAACAAAGCAGAAAGCAGAAGAGCATCTCTTTAACTTCTTATCATTGGTACGGCAGTGTGTTGAAAAATATGATTGGGTCACCCATAGAGTAATTGGCAGATGTGAGCTCTGTCCACCTCAGGCCATAAGGACTATGACTCCTGAGTCATCAGTGTGGCACAGTTTTGGAGGGAAGGGATTATACAAGGAAGGTTAGGACAGCAGGGAAGTGGAGTGATGGAGACTCCTTCCTTATCTTCTATCAAGAAGATGGGTTCCCAACATTGTTTTGAATCTGAAGGAGAGACCTGGGCTAGATGCGAATGAAATAATCAGTAGACAGTTCCTATTTCTCATTTGCCTAGGAATATACACCAATCACCATCATCAGTAAAAGGGAGAATATGTTCAAAGTTAGTTCTTGGCTCATCAGACTGACCTACAAAGCCCCTAGGAAGAGAACAAGAAAACTTCTTACATGAAGGTAGGACAGCAGGGCATGATTTCATGTAGCTGCTTTGATTGGGTAGGTCTCACCTTTCCAGGTGTCTCCCCATCCCACAATAGTTGGCAGTAAACCTACTTTCTCCTCCATCACTTCTTCACTACATCATGGCATTGGGGCTGCAGATTTGTCAATGAACTAGTTTATATTCTTCCTCTTACCATCTGGCAATATTAGCCCTCTAATGAATTGCTTTAGCTTGTGCATTTGTTTTTTTTGACAAATGTGACTTTTAGTTGAATTATACAACATTCATAAATAGCAAATGCTGGCTGATTAGAATCAACAAAAGCCCTCAGAGTTGCCAGCAAAAACGGGCCCTTAGCTGCACATGTTATGGATAGCCTAATCATTTGAAAGGCACCTGATTATTTTTGGAAAGTACTTTTTACACACACGCTTATGTCATCTGTTATGTATGTGTATATGTATTTGAATTTGGATGGATTCTTGCAAGCCAGACCAGCTCTGAATGTAAGTGCTAGATACACTTGGATTTGGAGCTGGACACATTGGGTTGGAGTCCTACTTCAGTCACTTACAAATTACATGAACCTGGGTATGTTTCTTAACCCTTCTGTGTTTCTAGTTTCTCATCTACTAAATAGGTATAATAAATCCCTTGCAAGATTGTCATGAGCAATAAATGAGATCATGCATGTAATGTGCTTGGCACAGTGTCTGGGTATATTATGGCTCAATAATTCGTAACTATTATCATCATCATAATGTTCTATTCATAGAGGATTATGGTGGACACCATTTTGAGTCTCCACAATCCTTCCTTTCTGAAAACTGCCACAGGGATGAGCCTCCAAAGTTGTACTTTTTTTTTTTTTTTTTTTTCTTTTTGGTATGTGGGTAGCTCCCTGACTGGGAATCGAACCCAGGCCGCGGTGCTGACAGCGCCAGCGCCGAAGCCTTAAGCCACTACACCATCAGGGAACTCCCCAAAGTTGTACTTTTTTAATGATGTGACACTGCTTTAGTGATTGGGCAGGAATAAGGAAACTAAGGAAATGTGACTTAAAGCAATTTTTCTGTGCTCACCCAACAATTTTGGGTTCTTAATTCAACCTGGCAGGTTCTTTTTTTCCTGGAAGTTTGGATTAGGAATTGGTCCTCTGAACTAAGAAACTGTGAGGTGGTCATATTTGGCCATTGCATGTCAAGGTCAGTCTGTGGAATGATGGAGAGTGCGAAATGAAGCAGATCCAAATTTGACTGTCAGAAGTCAGAGTGGCGTCTCAGTTCTGATAACTTTCCACTGTCATAAGAAACACCATTCCATCTATCTATCTATCTATCTATCTATCTATCTATCTATCACCTATCTCCCTTCTTCCCTACTGACCACCCTTCCTTAGCTCCCTTTTGTTTACTACTTGTTAGCCCTTTGCTAACAGTGTTCTCTCTCTGCCTGAGGGCACAAAATCTTCTCTGTGAAAGTCGGGAACCTACGCATTTGAAAGATACCTAGTTGTTTTGGAAAATAACTTTACACCCACCTACCCACGCGCACAAACACACACACACCTTTATATTATCTGTTTTCAACTCTTGAAGCACCTTAAGTAGAAAAATCAAAATAAGTACATATGCAAAAAAGTCATGCAGGTAAGGAGAAAAAGAAAGAATAAAGAGAGAGCCATTAACATTCCTGGTCTTACAAAAACAGGCCATCTGATTGTTTTCCTGAATCCAAACAATAAGGGAGAGATGCTGGGTCTTTACCTGGTGTCGCACTGGATACTGTTGGCCACTGCTGATCAGGCCCTCCTGGACCAGCCCGCAGGATGCCAGCCTCCTCCAGGTGCACAGAGCTGAGTAAACACATAGACCCAAACAACAGTTAGACCATAAATGCATTTCTTTTCACCCTCAGGAAACGCTTACAGAAAGGGATACAGCTAACACACTTGACTTATGCTCGAACAGAAGCAATTACTGCTGAGCAGTCACCTTGCATAAAATGCAAAAGCACTGCAGACTTACTGCCGGCTATGCCATTTAGGCAATAAACATGTTTTATCTTTTTGGCAATTTTTATTTTCATTAATGCCATGGCATTCATTTAATCTAACTGGAAGCCCATCAGAGGGCTAATGCCACTTTAACATCTTAATGTAGAAGCAGATGAGAGCTTATTCTGAAAACCCCAAGTCTCTCTTGCTGGTTCTCTTGTTTCTGGATTCTCTATAGCAAAGAAGAAAACACACAAAAATGATCTGCTGATAACTGTAGTATTATTCCAGTTGGCTATACAATTAATTCTTAACCTTATTTTTTGACCAACCCTACATTTCCAGGGACTAAAGAAATCTTACCACCACCACTCACCATCCCAGTCCAGAAGAGATCAATTCAGCATGAAAAATGGCAGGGAGTGAGGTGTGAACTGAGAGATGGTTAGAGGCAAGTAGAGATAGAACAAAAACCATTCAAAGGTGGAGGGAACATCACAGTCATTTGTGTATGTCTAATGCTACCACGTATTAGACTCTCAAATATCAGTTGGATTAACAAAGGAAGAAAGGAAGAAATGGGACCTTGAGAGTAAATATGTCCAAGAAAACACCAAAATTAGAGGACTCTTTTAAATTAGACATTGGTTCATCTTGCAAATTAAGTTATTAATATAAAACTTATAGTACCACCTGAATGGGGTTATATATGAGGCAACAGAGCAGGCAAAATTGAATTAATGTGGGGAAAGGCCATCCATAAGTTCAATATTCTCTTACTGCTTGGAAATTCAGTCATTAAGCTCTGCCCTATTGCTATTTTCCCCTTCTTCTATACCCTAGAATCTTCTCTTTTTTCCAAATATTAATATGCTTCAGGTGTTCCTGGATCCCACCAGCAAATTATATGGGTTCAATCAGATGAATTCCGCAGGTGTAACTATCCTAGAACCACCTCAGCTCAAAGCAGAATTTTCAAAGGGACAAGTTACATGATGTCTGAGGCTGGAAAGGCCAAGAAGCCAAGCACATGTGTGAAAAAAATGAGTATTATTTCAGTTCACAACTCTAATGTGTAGTCAATGTACTACTTTGTAACAAATAAATTACATTTAGCTTCAATTTTTATTTCATTTCTTATCCTACTTAAATCTCATAATATCTTAATTAAAACCTGACTAGGAGCACATTTGTCTTGTTTCTTTTATTTGAAAATGAGATAAGGAAGTGATATGGTTTAGTATTTTATTTTAAATGTAGCTTTCAAGGTATATCTCATCACTTCGGTACTTTTTAAGTAAAGCTCTAATTCAACTGGGAAAGAGTTGGTATGGTAAACCATGCTTTTCCCCTATTGTGTGGTTCCACCATGATAGCTCAGATACAGGCAAAAGCATAAGGAACCCTTCTGATACCTACTATTCTGAACCTGCATAAATGTTTATGGCCTAACATTATGACCCAGGTTCCAATATGACATCCCACAAAACCAACTATGATCTTCAGCCCTTCCATGATTACTTCTCATTCAGAAACAGCCTCCAGTATAATGATTTCTGCTCAATTTGTAATGTAATGCTTGAAAATATGTTAATTTATTTTAATTGAATGCAATTTTTTTGTAGAGGTGAAACCAAGAAGCAGATTATTAAAAGGAAAATAAAGTGAAACAAAGAGATAGTTTATTAAAAGGGAAATTACACTCCAAAAAGGTAGGAGCAGGCCCAAGCAGGAGTGGTTCAAAGGCCTCGTATGACAAGTGGAAAGTACCTCCTAAGAGGTAGGAGCGGGCTCGAGCAGGAAAATGGCTCAAGAGCCCTGATTAATGAGGCTTTGGTAGTTTTATTCTCTTCAGTTGTAATAATTGAATGCATTTTTTAATGGACTAAAATTAATTTTTTATTAACTCAACACATATTTTATAAGCTCTCTCTTCAGAAACTGATCTAGGTTTGGTGAAGATCAACTTAAAGTTGCCCAGATATTTTGAGAGGCCTAAGTTGGAAGTTTATTTCTTCTTTAAAACTAATCCTTTTGGTGGTAGTGACCATTAGTTTGTTGGCCCTCTCCATTTGATTTCCAAAGACATTCACAAATAAAGAATTTTTTATTTGACCCCATGGCATGAATACCAGATCAGCTCTAGGAATAATGGTAGTTAATCAATTACTGTCAAAGAGACAAAGTAGAGAAAGCAAAATTATATTTAATCCGAGTCTTAGAGTAATGCTATTACTTTACGTTAATTTCAAATAAGCTAGATTTGGTCTCCAGATATTTAATAAAGGCCCTTCACATGGCTCATCCTCTTAAGAGCCCATGCCATTGATGGGCCTATGATAGTGACAAGATGGAAAAGATAAGGAGACTCTAATAGGGGTGAACACAAACAAGAACAATTATCAATTATTGTGGATGACAGGATATAACAATCAATGTTTGATAGAAAACTAAGGTAGACAACATATACACAATGTATTCACATCCAAAAGCATCAGTATTAATTATAATTTTCAAGGGAGGGACAGAAAATATAAGCAAAGAAGGAATGGAGGAACTTGGAATTATTATACTTCCTTATAGAAATTCTGATGAGAGAAAGTACACATCAGCCTGTCTCTTTACAGGAGACTCATATTTGCCAGCACTTGATAAGCATTTGGCACTGACCGCTTCCCATGTTTCAAGGAATAGATACAGAGACAAAAATAATTGCATTCCCTTGGCAAAGTATCTAAAGCTTCTTATTTTGACAGCTGCTTCCGGCAGACATAGTTTTATCTGAGCCATACGAAGTTCAAGTTACTTCAGAGTGGAGGAAGGAGGGATACATACCTGTGCATTCCTGCTCTCAGGGAGGCAGAGTAACGCCAGTCAGGATTGGGCTGTCGTGGCTGCAAAATCACAAAGGAAGTTATTGTTACTAGGCCAAACAATGTTCTCCCAGTGATGATGTTAATTCATTAGTTGTTTCTTAAGTATTTCTATGCATCTAAAAAAAGTATTGAAGGAGCCATTTCATGTGCAACTCTAAGATGATATTCATATATTTAGCACTTCAGGAGAAAATTAAATTAACTTGTCAGGGTCCTTGCATAGGCAAAATATCATGGAAAACCAGATTTAATGGTGCTGTGAGAACCAGCTTGGGCTTCGCCTTGCCCCAAACAGGTCTATGTTCTGAAAGCAGCACTGGGGAAGGACAATCTATTTTGAGACACAAAAAGTTTTCATTGTTTTTGTCCTCAAATGCCCTATTAAGGGAACATCCCACTTTGGTATTATAAAAGGGAACACAACTACACAAGTTCTGCTGGTCTGGCTGGACTGCAGAAGATCGCAAGCTGCAGCTGGCTTTGCAGACTGCAGCACGTTTGACCCAGGATGGAGGTGCCGAGTCATAACATCAGCAACTGCTAACTGTCTCTTCTGCTGATTGAAGAGGAATGCTAGGGAGAAGAAAACAAAGCACAATGGAGTTTGACGTTGTTTTGCTACATAATCCTTTTCATAAAATTGTATTTGTTCCCCACTCCTCTGAACACTTTGCCTCCTCACTCAATAGCTGTTCACTAAGTAAGCTCTGACTGTCACAGGGTACAGCTGACACCTAAGAAGGACCTGACTCACTCGGCACTACCTATGTGTTGAAAAGATCCGTTACCCTGTGTCAACAGTCAATCTGGAGGGGACAAAGAGGAAAATACAGACACCTAAGGACTGTCTGGGCGGTTTTATGCCAAACAGAAGCTACTTAGGAATCAATGGGGACAAAATCAATGACCATCACCAACTTATATCAATAAGCAAAAACTTTATTATGAAAAACCTGTGATAGATATACCTCTTGCTGTGTTTTCATGAGCAGAGAGTGGTCCTGTCACACACACAAAAATAAGGTCTATTTTGAGTGGAAAGATGAGGAAACAGAACTTGAGGACTGTCCAAAGTATCCAGCCATGTAATATGAAAAATAGAGGCATTTATGCCTGGATTGTTTCCAAACAGCCCTTGTAGTCTACATTTTCCTCTGGATTATAATTATTTTATTGGGTAGACACAAAGCCACCATAATACCAATAAACTATTTCAAAAGTTAGTAATTCTTATTCCTATCATTCACATAGTTCATTCACAAGATGCACTGTATTTCATAAACACACTTCTTCACAGTATCCGGAGATGTGATCAGCACCACACCTTCCAGATAGACTTTGGGATGGCTAACTGGTATTTCAAAGACTTAGCCAAAGTCAAGGCCCACAAAAAGCCACAACTCTAGAGTACTTTAGTTCAAATGTCCCCATACACTAACTACCCTCTCTGGTCCCCTTCCACTCTGTTGGCAAGATATGCATATTCAAGTTGCTTCATCTTCAGTTTTTAAGTTCACAAAATGCATATTCCACATAAAGTAGCTTAAAACTACAGATAAAATAAAGGGGTTTCTATTTTCTACTAGTGGTGTTAGAAGGAACAGAAAATATTAGCAAATCATTTTGTAAACCTGAAAATGTAGCCGAAATACTTCATATAAATCATATCACCGTCTCTCCCCTCACCAAAAGCAGAACTAGTATCAGCTCGTCAGCTGTCAGAATCTTCCTTCAAGAAAGACGTTGACATCTGTTGAGTCAATGTGCCAATTTTTCAATAATTAGGTAAGATTCATGATGAAAAGTGCTGCCACTTGATCTTTGGAATGAAATCACCAACCTCATTTTGCTGAACGGCACAGTTCCAGCAGGACTGACCAGGAAATTCAGTTCATTACACAAACTCACTTCCTCAATAACATTTAATTTGTCATGCTTCTATTTTCTAGAATAGTGCATCAGCAACAAGATGCTTCTGAGATTCATTGCCAGAATCATAGTTATGAGACATCTTATGGCAATGAGATCAGGAATGGAAAAGGTAACGAAGAAAGTAATTAATGTTTTAAGTCTCGACACAACACTAGGCAATAAGATAACTATTTTATATGTTATTGCATTTATCCTAACACTTGTTTGGTTAGACTATAAATTCTATAAAAGAGATTCTATCTGTTTTGTTCATAAAACGTATGAATATCCTCAGATCTTCATAATACATTCCTATGTCCTCAGAGCCTAGCAGAGTTCAGGTATTTGGTAGGTTTTTATAATGTTTTTGAATAAATGAACTATCATGCAAGGGCAACATTTCTGTACTTAAATTACAAAAATGAGATACATGAGCTTTAGAGAGATTAAATTACTTGCCTGATGAGTGGATGTGGCTTATAGTCATGTTTCCCGAATGTGAAAGTCTGTGTTTCAAATAAATTTACATGAAATGATGCATACTTTTCTTTTTTCTCTTTTTTCTTCCTGAGTTTCCCAGACATTGCTTTACTTTAAAATGATACAAAAATTAAAAGTAATAAAATGTACATGGGTTTCATCCAAATTTGATTAAATGTGGAAAAATTCAAGTTGAAAGGTTGCCTTCTGATACACCTGACACAATATATTAAGGCCTGGAACTAACTGTGACTTTTATGTTCTCTAATACTCATATGACACATCCCAGGACTATGCTTATTTTACTGGTGAAAATTCCCAGAACGTTCTGTTGTTACAAAGCTTAGTCCTTTAGGAGAATACTAGCCACAAAACTCCAGGTGTGGAGGAAGTGAACTAGCTAGTCCATACAGGTGATGTGTTATTATTGAAGAACAAGGACCCATTTAAGTTTCTATCAAAATTATAGCAAAGATTTAATTTATTCTGTAATGGTATTATTTATTCATTATACCATAGACTATTTGAGCTCCAGAAGGGTGAATCACCTCTTCCAAGACAGGTTTAAAATAAAATAGGTTAAAAATACCCTATGTCATTCATAAACTCACAGGATTACTCAGGAAATAATATGCTACCACATTGAAACTATCAATGATGGCTTTCTGAGACATGAGAATAGGTGGACCATCTCCTTTTCCTTCCTAATAGGACTCTACTAAGGATGTATCCACTGTAGTTTTTTCACAGTGATATTCTGTGAACATTGATATAAACTATGATAGGCAGAATCTTAAAATGGCCCCCAGGATCCCCACAGCCTGGTGTACATGCTCTGAATAATCTCCAAGATTGTATATGATGGGTCTTACTCCATTTTTAGGTTACATTATATGGCACAACTGTATTTAAGAAAGGGAGATCACACAGGTGGGACTGACCTAATCATGTGAGCCTTTAAATCTGGGTCTAGAGATCAGAGAGAGATATCAGAAAGATTTAGAGCATGAAAGGGATTCCACATGAGAGAAGGTTCTCCATTGTTAGCTCTGAAAATGGAGGAGGCCATGGGGCAATCTGAGAGCAATCTATGGGAGCAAAGAGTGACCTCAGCCAACAGTAAGTAAGAAAATGGGGGTCTTAGCCCTCAAGAAACTGAATCTGCCAACTACCTGAATAAACTTGAAAGCAGATTCTTCCTCAAAGCCTCCAGAAAGAGACTCAGCCCGGTTGCCATGTTGACTTCAGCCTTGTGAAAACCTAGCAGAGAACCCAGTCACATCATGCAGGACTCTGAGATAATAAATGAGTGTTGTTTTTAACCACTAATCAGTGGTAATTTGTTACAAAGCAATAGGAAATGAATATATAAACTGCTGGTTATTAAAGCAAAAAGGAATATAACATTTAAAATAATCATTGTTATGTTACATGTTAGTGATCTAGTAAAGCACATTGAAAAGATGATAAACATGAGAATTCTTGGTTAAATACTTTCCTCTGAAGTTATTTACAACTCCTCATCCACAGAGCAGGAAAAGTAAAATAAACATGACTTTAAAACATACCTAATGGGTTTTAGTACAACAGAAAATGCTAGGTTTGCTTAATTCTGGATGCACAGCCTGCTAACACAGCAGTTACTCTCTCACTCACAGTTTCACTTCCCTAGAGCCCAGAGTTCTGACCCTACAAGGCCAGAAAGGAACTGATGTTGCTTATCTGCCAAGGAAGTAACATTTCTCTTCACCTTTGCAATGTCGGACATTTCTTTGCATTTCTCAAGTTCAAATTCTTGAACAAAGTAAACTGTATAATATTTAGGCTAGCATATTTAAAACACTGCTAAGGCGTTCTCTTGACCTTTGAATTTTGAAGTCGTGATGAAAGATTATAGTGCTCAATATATCATCATATGAATAAGCTAAATTTATATTCACATTATAATATGCATAGGAACACTGAGCCAGGTGAAGTCCTACGAAAGTCAGAATCAAAGACACCTGTAAATCCCCTTTAAATTTAGCTAAACTGACAGACTTGGTGATGGCAATTCTTTCTCAAACATTTGCAAACTATCATAACATCATCCTGACCTTTCATTGAGAGCAAAAATTGGTGGCCAACCAAGGCAAGTATCCAGAACTGACTGCTATTCTGTCAAGCAGACAGCATGCCAATAGACAATTTATAATATGCCAGGCTGTGTCCCTGCAGTGTTCTGAGGTAGACCAGATGCCCATATGATAGCTCACTCCTGGGTCAGAGGAAAGGGTAGGCCAATGACATTCAAGCTACCATAAACAGATTTCTTCATCAGTCAGAATATGTACAAGATAAAGAGACAGAGAAGAGCTCAGCCATAATTCCATCTGGCTCAGCAGATATGTAGAAAAAAAAAAGGAAAGAGGTAATTTGAAAAAATTATTACATTATCAGACCAATGAAAATAAACCCTTTCTCAGAAGAAAGCTCTTAAAATCAATATGGAAATGGCAAAACAAAACAAGACAAAAAAACAGCCCCATCCATTCAAAGTGTCTATCAAAGGATGAAACAGTAGAATGCAAGTTCTCAGATACAATTTCTTTGCCTATTCTGACCATGGTGCACTTTTTAAAAATTCACCACCACATCACTTTACATTAAATGTAAATTCTAATCCAGGACAGAGTCATCAGAGAGAAAAGTCAGTCCTGGGGAAAATAAATTAGGTGCCACTTAAAAAGAAGGGTTAACTCTTCTAGGTCACTGTATCTGGAATGAGGGTAAACAGGTACACCCAGTGACAGAAATATCTGAAGATTGGTGACTACAAATGGATTTAAAATAAGTGAAAGTAAATGCAAACTTAATGCATTTCTGCTAGTCTTTTGTGATTTCCACATCTTATGCCACTGGTCCCAGGGAGGCACAGTTGGACAAATCTGCCCAGAGCACTCACAGTGACTCATTAGCAGTCACAAGACTACAAATGCACAGAATTCACCTTAAGATTCAGTTCCTTTACCTGGAGAATGTGCCAACCACATTATCAGATTTTCAGAACTCTCCAAAGAGAAATTCTGCCCTATTGCCAAACAGTTACTTCAAAAACCTCATCACACAAGTGGCTCATGAAATAAACTCACTGAGGGTAAGATCCACCAAAAGATTAGAGACTAGTGTTAAATGCTGATGTTAAATAAGCAACAAGAGAGAAATCAGAGAAAGAACAGAGATAAAAGATCTTAACAGGCCAGGCCAATAGTAAAACAAATAAACAAATAAAAAGATATTAGCTTGGTAGTAACATTTTTTACTCATTGATCCTTCCATTTATGACCTAATTCTATGCAAGGAATTACCCTTTTTCCAAAAGCAGTTAATTTACACTACTAAACTAGTAATATCTTAAATGCCTGAGTATTCCATATCAAAAGAAGTAGAAACATGGGGATTTTTTTCTACTTCTGTTATTTCAAAAGCACAGTCTTTGGAGCTAGACAGACATGACTTAAAATACCACTAGCAGAGTGATTATGTATGTCACTTAACCCCCTTGAACTTCTTTCCTCATATGCTAAATGATGGCAAGTGTTTAACATATGGCTTACAGGTAATGAAACCATACATATACTGCCAGGCAGAGCATTTTTATATAGCAGGATAGCCAGTGAGCGCAAATTCCCTTACTTATCCTCTCCAACCCCTATCTAATTTTAATGTAGGCATAGGGCATTAATTGTACCCCAGGACTCTCGTGCCATCTGCAGTAACTAGGTATGGAAAAGAGAAAGCCTAACATGGGAATTTAACAGGTTGATCAGCAGTGATGACTTTCAGAGCTGAGTGATTTTGTTCCCATTTTGCCTGCTATGACAACATGACACTCTCCTCCCCATTACTACAATAATTTCAGGAGCTATAGGTCTTAGGGCCCTTCACTGGATTTCTGAAATTGTCTGGCAGAAATTTGCCTTTATTAAAATCATGGACTCTCCTGGCAAAATCCCACAAGAGCAAGTACTTTTCTGACATAATTTTCTCCCTAGATTAAAGGCTTGTGTATCAAAGTCCATATTAACATACCCATCAGTGTAAAACAGAAACAGTTCATGTATCAAATTGCCCCAAGCTATGAGCTAGGAGAGGGAGGGTAAGCGTGACATTTCCCTGAGCTTCCAGCTCACAGCTGCTGGCAAAGCTTGCCTGGCCTGCTCTCCATGCCTCGTCGCCATCTGTGGTCCACCCCAGGCCCAAGAGGGCTTCGCAGGAATTTGTTAACCAAATGTCTACAGCATCTTTATTTAAATCGAAGCCCTTTGACATGCTTCCAAAAGCTATGATCTGAAGAATTCTAGAAGCTCCTTGATTTTTCCCCCTGTTCTTAATCTGCAATCTGTTCCCATGATTGCTCAGCACTGACCAATATCAAGCTCTTCTGATAATTCTGCCTGCAGTGTACATGGGAAATTCTCTCAATCCAGCTGTTTCTCTTTCTGTGTATATGCATTACTTTCCTCAAGCTTAGCATGAATTTAGAATGTGAAACTATGGATTAATAAAAAGACAGCCATGTGTCATTGACAACACATCACCAAAATATAGAAGGGACAATTATTATTAACTCATTTTGTAGTAGTTCTGCAAGTCCTAACTAAAACGTAGTTGTGTGGGAACAATAATTCCTCACTAATTATGGGATAAAACTTGGGCTTCTGAATCCAAGTTTAAAGTATCACATCTATTATTTCAAGCATGCATGTGGAGACAAACCCACTGTACAAACATATCCACACATTCATGCATTGTCCAATAATTTATAGCCATTCTTCACAATAATGAGCAAGTTGGCCTTATGCCAAGGTAAAACTTAAAAAGCCAGTGTATTTACCAATACCTATCTTTTATGTACGGTAAGCTATCCACTTTCAAAGCCTTTTGTAGCTATTACAAACCAAATTTTAGATCCAGAAAATTAACGTGTGGAAAAAAAAATTAACGTATGCTTTGGAAAGTGTTCAAGTATTTTTGAAGTATTGTCACTTAACTTAAAGACATGAGGGGCTGGATGAGGCTACTTCACATCTCCTGAAAACCTTAGGAATTATCAACAGGAAATCAGAAGATTACAGTTTGCATTTAAGCTAAATGCAGGGAAATCCTCTTACAGTGAATTCACACTATGCCAAGAAAAGTGACTAGTAGGAGAGTTTTTCCCACTTCTCTTTCTCCCCAGTCCCAGTTTGTTTTGGTCTTCACCATACCTTCACATCCCAAATCCACACATTCTAATATCTCCCTAGCCCAACCAAACAAACATTGTTTCTTGGTCTCCTGCTGACCATCATTCATTTCCTTTGATGGCCCCTAGAGAAGGATTACCACATCAAACAGCCAAAGCAAACTTTAGCTTCAGGGTGAGGCCCACAGTCTATGGCTTTTATCACCCCTGCCATGAATTTCCAGAAGATCCTATCACATTAGTTCAGTGCAATTCCTGGAAATATTAACTATATAATTTTCACTGTGGACAGTTTAAGGTATAAGCAGGGACAGCATACAGAGGTGGCCACCACTGCCCCCAGAGGTCTCAGAGCTTTAAAAAAAAAAAAAAAAAAAAAAACACTCCTATAGCTTTTCAAAAGAGAACTTTCCCTGTATATGACACAGCAAAGACCATTTCTCCTTGAATCTCATAACATTGCACCATGTAACATTATTTATTCTCAAGCCTGTACTATTTCTTACAGAGCTAGGCTCTAACATCAAGTATTTAAGACTAATCCTCATATCTCAAGTGATTTTGTGGCCAAGTCTTCATGTATCTGAAAAGAAAATGGAAAGTAAAACAATTCTCTAGTACTGTTTTTCTAGAGAGGACACATAGCAGATTATAATAAAGTTACAGGTACTATATATAGTCAGTTTGCCAGATACCCCCAGTCATTGTTAATAATGCCATAAAGCCAAGCACGTGACATTGCAGGGGGGAGATGTGAAAAAGGCATGACTCTGTGGGAGACCCCCCACCCTGACTACTATCTCACCTCATTTTGAGAAACAGCCTCATTTTTGAGAATAATCAGGTTCCCGGCACCAGCACTCTGTCCACTTTGACCTGTGAGGTGCCTGCTGTCACTTGCTGCTGCTGGGGCCCCCCCAGGCCCAGGTCCTGTCTGCGCCCCTGTGTTGTAGAACATGAACGTGTCACTCCCTGAGCCTGCTGTCAGACAGGCCTTGTAGCAGTAGGTCTTGGTGAGGGAGCCATTCCCTCGCACTTCAATGAAGTGCGGCTGCACTTTGAGGCCATGTGGTATCCTGGCATCGATGTTGTTATTGGCCTGTTTGTATAGCTCTGCAGGGCACCGCTCCCGCACTCCGCAGAAGCCCCCACAGCATGCAGTGCCATACGCAGTGTAGCGGTAGCACTTGATGATGCTCAAGACAATGATTGTCAAAAGAAATATAAAAGACACTGTGCTTAATGCTATTATAAGATAAAGGGTAATTTCAGAGTATGTCCGAGGACCCTTAACATGTCTCTGAGTATCAGGGAGGATTTTGGAAACTCTATCCACCACAGCTACTGTAATGGCCACGGAGGCTGACAGTGAAGGCTCTCCGTTGTCTCGGACCACCACAGTTAGGTTGAAAGTGGTTCCGCTCTCATCTCCCATCTTCCTGGTAGTCCTAATTTCTCCTGTGTGTAGCTCTACTTTAAAGAGGTCCAGGTCAGAAGACTGAGCCAGATGGTAAAAGAGCCAAGCATTTTGCCCAGAGTCTGAGTCCATGGCTATGACTTTGGTGACCAGGTAGCCAGCAGGAGCAGTTCGAGGCACCATCTCAATGGCGGCTGATGAATTGGTTGAGGTAGGGTACAGGATGTAAGGGGCATGGTCATTCATGTCCACCACATACACGCTGGCAGTCACAGTGCTGCTCAGTGGTGGGCTCCCCTTGTCCTGGGCCTCCACAGTTACCAAGAACTCCCGAAATTTCTCATAGTCAAAGGAGTTGACAGCATAAAGGCTGCCACTGGCACTGTTAATGGAGACATAGGAGGTGACTGGCAGCCCTTGAATCTCCCTCTCCAGGAGGGAGTAGGTCACCTCTGCATTCTCCTTTTCATCTGGGTCTGTGGCTTGCACAGTGCAGAGCAACACCCCTGGCAAATTGTTCTCCTGGACATAGATGGAGTAGGAGTCCTTCAGGAAGCTCGGTGGATTGTCATTGATGTCAGAGATCTCAACCTGTAGTGTCCGCTGGGATGTGAGCTGTGGTACTCCCCCATCCGTGGCTGTCACTGTGATGTTGTACGCAGCCACCCGCTCCCTGTCCAGTGGGCCACTCACCACCAATGTGTAGGAGTTTCCAAAGCCATTCAGCCGGAAAGGTAGTGTGGCCTCCAGGCCCAGGCTCACTTTCCGGTTGGGGCCTGAGTCTTGGTCATTGACACTGAGAAGGGCCACAACGGTGTTGGGTGCAGCATCCTCCGGCACTGGGCTATACAGGTCCGTGAGCACCACTTCGGGTGCATTATCATTCACGTCCACGATGTCCACCAGCACCTTGCAGTGACCCACCATGGGCACTGGACCCCGGTCAGTGGCTTGCACATAGATCTGATAGGAAGAGGCCTCCTCATAATCCAGTGCTCCACTTACGCGCACTTCCCCTGTGCTGGCATCGATGCTGAATAGCTGCCTCTCCCTGTCCGACGTGTAGCTGCTCAAGGAATACCTGATCTCGCCATTGGAGCCCTCATCCGGATCTGAGGCATTCAGCTTCACCACCAATGTGCCTGGGGGTGCGTCCTCCCGAAGCTGGACGCGGTACGTGGACTGGTCGAAGGCGGGAGAATTGTCGTTAGTGTCCAGGACACGCACAGAGATCTGTGCCGTGCCAGAGCGGGCTGGGCTGCCCCCGTCCACAGCTGTGAGAACCAGGTGGTGCCAGACAGCCTGCTCGCGATCCAGGCCCTTACGCAGCACCAGCTCCAGCACCTTACTGTTCTCCTGCAGGGGTTTCAGGTCCAGCTCGAAGTGATCGCTGGGGCTGAGCTCGTAGGTCTGCACTGAGTTGGAGCCCACGTCGGGGTCCTGAGCGCTCTCTATGTGAAAACGCGCTCCAGGAGCCACTGATTCGCTTACCTGAAGCTGGTAGTCGGGCCGCGGGAAGCGCGGCGAGTTGTCGTTGATGTCCAGTACCTCCACCTCCACGGCGCTCACCGCCACGGGGCTGTGCGCCAGCACTTCCAAGCTGAGCAGGCAGCGAGGCCGCTGCTCACACAGCGCCTCCCGGTCAATGCGCTCGTTGACGAAGAGCGCTCCACTTGTCAGGTCCAGCTCCAGATAGCGAGGGCTGGGGGCACCCAGATGGTTGATGCGCAGACAGCCCGGCCCCAAGCGCCGCAGCTCCAGCCCCAGTGCGCTGGCCACGTTGCCCACGAGCGCGCCGAGCGCCTGCTCCTCTGGCACCGAGTATCGCAGCTGAGAGGCCGCTGGGCCAGGCAGCAGCAGCAGGAGGAGGAGGAGAGGCAGCGGCAGCAGCAACCAGGTCATGGGCGGCCGGAGTCGTGAATGCTCTGTCACCCTAGGTCTGGTGCCCGCCAGCTCCATAGCCACCGGCCGCGGCGGAGGCAGCGGGGCAGGGCGGGAGGCAGCAGCTTCCCCAGCCGTGCTCCACGCCCGGGCCCCGCCTCCGCTCGTGCCGCCCCGAGCCCGCTCCCCACCGCTCACGCGCTAGCAAACACCGGGGGCCGCTCCCCTCTTAGACCCTCCGGAGGGGCTCCTGGCCCGGCTGCCCCGCTGACTCCCCATATCCTAGCTCCTCCGCTCGCCTCCCAGTCTTGCAGCCTGGCTTCGCTTCCTGCCGCCGCCGCCGCCGCCGCCGCCTCTCCAGGGGGAGGGAAAAGGAAGCAGAAGGGGAGGGGGAGCAGTGCTCAGCGGGTCCGACTCCGATTCCGCACCGAGGTGGCGGACGGTGTCCTGGACTGCTCAGTCGCTCCAGCCACTCGAGCCCCAACTCGTTCACCCTGGACACACCGGATCCCAGCAGACCGCGGGAACACAGCCAGCCACTCCCTTTCTCCCTGCCCCCAATGTCCCTCGGCTGTTTAACGGGTCTTCTAAGGAGATTGTTGTGGGGAAAGCAGTTGTCTCCAGGACTCAGGCTATCAGCTCCCCAGGAAATGATTTCCAAGCGCAATTCAGGAAAATAAACTGAAGGCCCTAGCTGAATAGGGGCACCCGGGCGGAGGCTCCACGTTCAAATGAAACAAACGCAAGGGAGGCGCTCTGGGGTTAATGATGATGGGGATTGATTATTTATTTACCTGACCCCAGAATACTCGCGAGTATTGCAGAAAGTGTTTAATTCCTAGTGCAAATGGGGGTGGGGGGGTGGTAAGTGTCATCTTCTTTCCAAGCAAGCCTAAAACTAGCATCCTGAGATCCAACTCTCAATTCTGCTCCAGGCCAAGTGGCCCTTCCTTTCAGTGTGTGCCTTGGCAAATACCCAATATTTCAGGTTTTAAAATTCTCTCTTTAAAAAGCTGGCTCCAGGAAACTGCAGGCAAGGCTCTTATTTGACCCCATTTGATCATAGTGGGGGGTGGAAATCCGGTAAGATTTTACAGAGATTCTTCCCTCTAGATTTTCCTTATTTTACTTCAAGTCTTTTTCATTTATCACCCAAGAAATTTTCTTTGTCCTTTCAAGAATGATTTAAATTTTTTCCTCTAATGGATGACAATGTCTTCAAGAGCCTGCAAAACCATTAAATCAAAAGAGTTACTCTTGATCTCCCAAGCCTCGCTGGACTCCATTAACACTTTACAGTGAAAAGTCTGCTGTTATTAAGCAAAATGTGGGAGGCTGGGATTTATCTTACAAATAACCAACCATTTCAGTGGCTGCAGGTCATCTTTCATAAATACAAGTCTCCTTTACATCTCTGGGCCTCAGTTCCCCTAAGACTCCACCTTGTATTGCTGCAGAGGCAATAAATAGACAACCACTTCTCTTCAGTGAGCAAGAAGGCAGAAGGATCAGAGGAAGCCTTTCCATGCTGTGTCATTGCCTCTGCTTCTGTGTCCTGAACATCCATCCACTCTTCCCAGGCTCTCTCATCTCTTCCACGGGAGTTTAAAATCCATTGCCCCACATGCAAAAAAGCACTCACTAAAATGTTCATTCTCTTCTTTGTCTCCTAGCATCCTCTCACTCCTAGATCTTCCTCTGTGGGTTATTTTCTAGCTGGTTTTTTTTTTTCTTGCGGGGACATGGAGCGGGAACGGAGTTGTCACAGAGTCAGGAGCTATAGGAGCACTAGCAGGGGTGAAATGTTCTGCTCTCCTAAATGGGATGGCAACATGGTTTCTGCTTCCCACCACTGTCAATTCACACCAAGTCGTTTTTGTAAGTGCTATTTAAACTGGTCACAGGCAATGGGTATTTTCTAGTTATTAATATGAACTAAAACAAAGCCAGATTAACACCTGACATTTGTCATGCTTCCCTTCCAGAGGGAATATAGTTGAAGGGACCACAGCAATGATCCCCGACACCCAGATTTCAAAAGGCCTGGACTAGCACATCCCTTCCTTCTACCCACCAACTACACTCACTGACAACTCTCCCCAACCCAACCAATCGTATTCCAGAGAAGCTCCCAGCTTTCTCCTATCAATGCTGCTTCTTATTTGTCCTCTTTGTTCCCTCAAGGGTGCAGAGTGGGAAGCAATTTCCATCACATTCTATTCCTGTCTCCTTTCTTAGGTCTCTGGCTTCTCCCTCTCTCTCTGCTTCCTCACAAAATGTCCCTGCAGTAACTTTGTCCCTGTCTGCTGTGGTAATTTGATCTCAGAAAGCCTTAAACTCTCAAGTGCCTGAACTGTAGGCCTGGCCTTTGTCTTCACCCATTACTTATTTCGGAAAATACATCGCTTGTAAATGGAATCAAGTTATAAATTGTCAAGAAGAGTGACCTTTTCTTCCTTCATCTCCTCCCAGGCCCTCACAGTTCCCGCCTTTTCTGCCCACAGCTCAGAAACCTGGCCACTGGGTATTGACCATGCATAGACCTGTGCCCCAGAAAAGATCACAGGCACTTAAGAAAGAGATTAAAGTGACAGAGGCTTGGTGATGTTTTTAATGGAAGCTCCCAAGTTTCACATCTCGGGAGAAAAACCTGGGCTTGTCTTTTAGCAATCTTGTCATCTTCTATCTAGCAAGGACACCTGCCAGGTTGTCCATTTTGGTGTGTAAGGATCATAAGCTTCAACTAGCATTTACTCCCTCAATGACTGATAGGGCAAACATAGAGCCAACACAAAGCATCCATCTCAAAGACATTGTGATCTATAGGGATGGTATACTCTATATTTACTTCTGATGCTATTGTACTTAGATGCTTGCCAACCTTAATAGTTGGTATAATGGGATGCTTAGACTGCTCGCAAGTCCCCTGTCTGCACATACAGTAGATTCTCTGGTAACTGGAACTCAAGCAACCAGTATTCTTAAAAATTGGCAAAATTTTTTGCTTGAGAGTGCCAGTTACCTGAGTTTGGGTTAATGGAGAGTCTACTTAACTTTATCCAGCATCTACCAATCCCCATGGGTGCCAGTTAACTGAGAGTCTACCCTATTTATGGTAATGCCTCGACCACAGTGCTATGCATTTCCTTTCCTTGGACCTTTAAGAACCCCCTATTAAAAAGCAGGATAGGGGGGTTCCCTGGTGGTGTAGTGGCTAGACTTCAGTGCTCTCAATGCCATGGCCTGGGTTCGATTCCCAGTCAGGGAACTACCCAAAATTAAATAAATAAAAAGCAGGATAGCATGGTGATCAAGGACACAGACTTTGGAGTCAGTCACACCCCTGCCAATGACTATCTGCGTGGCTTTGGACATGTCAATTAGCCTAAGCTTCTGTTTATGCATTTTAATTGCGGAAGACAATATTAGTGAAAGTCATAGGATCATTATTTTTACATGAGATGATGTATATAAAACAATTTGCATAGTGATTGACAAGTACATTATTACTATCATTATTAAAATGCACCAATTTACTATCATCAGATAACATCTTAGTTGATCATCTATATACAGCATGGCTCTTTAAGTCAAACACAGGTAAGTTCCTGTAATTGTGCCAGATAGGAAGATGATGATGAAGGATGATGAGTGCGCATCAAAGTTATGCTTTCCCAATTATTTCTAGAGCTTATCCTATATTTCGAAAATAAAAACCAGTTCCTTTCTACCAAGGAAAAGGGACTTCTGGCATAAGAGTTCCTTCAAGGGTTTTATTTCCTCATTCGAGATTCACCTTTTTAGGATATGTGAAAATACTTATGCAACAACATACAGAAGAGTTCCCAAACATGCTGTCATCTCCAGCACCCAGTACAGGCTTGGCACAGAGGTACTTAATGTTTTTTGAACAGAACTAAATTTACAACACCACTTGTGTAATTCTCTCAAATAGAAATAGCTCCTTCTTTTCCCTCCCCCTTTCTAAATCTTATGTATATTTCAAGCTCCATCTTCAAACCCATCTAACCCATGAAACATTACCTATTCTAAATATAATCGTCTTTTTTTCTCATTCAGTTTACCACATTTCTCTGAATGCTAAAATGTGTCATTTTTTAATTCATCAAAATGCTTTAATATCATTTCTTTACCTTAATTATGAGCAAGCTGCAAGCTCTTAAATTTTTGTGTATTCTTCACAGTGTAGAAAGCCTTATAAACTCTCAATAATAAGTAATGATTGTTTTCTTTCCTTTCTTTAGCAAATTTCAAGAAGTGCTATAGTTCAGGTACTTCCCCTTTGTTGTATATGGACCAGCCATGTCTAATGGAGAGAGGGCTCAAGAGCCTGTAGTGATTTTACTATAGTTTCCTTCCTTTAAATTTTGAAATACAAATTATTTCTAACCTGCAGAACTAAAACCCACTAATAAAGGTGCAATTCTAAGAAAGGCTCTGCCCCAAAATATTATGTTATCACTCTTTCTACTTTATATAATTATAGATTATAAAATAAAGCTATTCCTTGCTCATAACTCATAAGAAAGGTGATGTGATAAGAGAAATGCTGTAAGTCATGGTTTTGTTTACCTCCATGACAGACAAGAACTTTGATAGTATCCCGCAATTGTATCTCTAATTGTATTTGTAAAACGCATCTATCATGAGGTCACTGGATAAAGAAACAAAACCAATCACAACAGAACTGTATTAAGCCTGTAAGAAACATACTGGCACTTTATGAACTTTCTTAATTCACATCAAATTTCCTTTCTCTATCATTAGCATCAAAAATCATTTTATATTGGGAAACCAAACAATCTGGAGTCCTTTTGCCACAGGGCAAGGGGACATGTTCATTAGTTCGATCAAGCTTTGAGCTGACCATTATGAGACTATTTGCCAAATAGGGAAGAACCTAATTTTCATTTTTAAAGTTTTATATTTCTATTTTCCACAAACAGAGCACATGATATATAATTTAAAAACAGAGTCAAATGAACATTCCAATGTTTCATGTGGTCTAACATAGTTTTTAAAAAAACTCCATCTTGTTAAGATGGAACAAAACTTCTGATCTTTATGCCTCTCTAGAAGGAAAATACTTTCCAATATTATTTCAGCATTCTTTACAGGTATAGCACCCAGTGGATGGAAAGATAAAAAAAAAAATTTTCATATAATAGCATAGCTGAATTTTTTCACATTCCCTTCCCTGATCCATTACTTATCTGAAATGATTCTCTAAATGTTCAGTTCTGCAAAACTAAAATACTGTTGATTGACTGAGGCATTGGAAAATTACTCAGAATAAACAAAGGGACCTAAACTATCTTTGGAAGAGAGTAACAATAAAAAGGGAGAGTAGGTTAGCAGCTTGGGACAGATTGTTCAATAATCACAGATAAAATCAAACTATCCAATTATTTTGGTTTTTTTTTTTAATGAAATGTGTTGGGGTTTTGCTTCTCTATCAGTATTCTCAATTGGGATGGCCTAACAAGAATCATAGAATTGATATGTTTGAAACATATCTAGAAAGATATCTTTATTTTCATTGAAGAAAATATTTAAGTGGAACTTGAACCCAAGCTCAGTGAGGAGATAGGAAGCATAAATGTACTATAATTGCGTCAAGTGTGTATAGCAAGATAATGATATTACAAATGTGACTAGAGAACCAAATTTCCTATTTTTAAAAAGTGCCCTTGAGAACATTATAGTTGCACTTCGTAGGATGGTTCCCAATTCTCTTTTATTGATAATCAATTATGTTTTCTGATAATCATTTTTAAGTAGCCTTAATACATCTATATGAAAATACAAGTGTTCAAAGAGAAAAAAAAAGTGCCCTTGAGCTTGACGTAAGTTCCTTCAAAACTTTACTAAAGTGAATGTTTATGAGCACTTAGAAAAGAAGCTATTCGTATTAAGGACTACTTTTTGATTAAAAACTGATAACATCAAGCCAACCATGTAGACAAAAAAATTTTACATAGGCATTTTAGATTTCCAGTTGCTAGAATCATTGATAAGGGAAATGTTACAGATACAGTCTATCTGGAATTCATGGAGACGTTAAGCCAAGTCTCCCCATACCCTTGCAGACAAAACGAAGAAAGAAAGGCTGCAAGAGAGTATAGTTTGGTAGCTTTGTAATTGTTTGAATAACAATGCCAAAGAGTGTTTATTAATAGAATGCTTCAGTCTGGAAGGAGAAGTCTAGAGGGTGACTGCAGAGATCTGCCCACCATTGGTCTTATCCCACTCAATCTTTTATCAATGAATCCAGACAAGGAAGCATTAAATTTCCAAGCCAATCCAGCAGCAAGTTGAGCTTTCTGGAATAAGAGTAACAACTGCCTCAGGTAAGCCATGTTTGTAATTCACTAAAATTGCTACCAATATTCTGTTTGAGACTTAATACATGCCAGAATTTGTAAGTTTGTATTTTAAGTTAATTTCTGGCTTCTGGTATTGCCATTAAAACCTGTTCCAAGTTTCCATTCATCATCTAGGGCCTTTTATTTTAATAGAAAACCATGTTTGGCCCAGTTTCTCCTCTGCAATTCTTGGGATTTCAGCCATAGAATAAAATAAGATGGTAATGTGGCACTCAAGAACATCTTTGTTCCCAAGTGGGTTTTAGCCAGAGCATTCATTGATTTGGATACATTTTCTCTATTTTAAAAAAATGTAGATATTGTAGAAGTACCTTGCATTTGAACTGTTTTCCAAGATAGAGTCAGTCTAAATGAAGGCCACAGTTTCTCCTATAACTATTGTGTTTGCTGCTTGGAAAAAAAAACTAAACAAACCTATACCTCTGCCTAAGAGTACAAAGTAATTGTTGGCTTTTTGGTCCATCTTGCATCCTAATGCCTTAGCACTAACAGTTTACATATTATTTCTATAATTATTTTCTCACTTAATCCCCACAAGAGCACAATGGGGTTGGTATTGCTGAAGAAACTGGATCCCCAAAAGGTGTATTTATCAGAATCTCTAGGAGGTTTTTTTCATGTCCATTTCTTGATATTATAATACAATATCTGACCATGATACATGCACTCCCAATTAAGAATTCAAATACCAAATCATTATGTTGTACAACTGAAACTAATATAATGTTATATGTTGATTATACCTCATTTTTTAAAAAAGAATCGTATTATTGATCTCAAGCTATTAATTTCCAAATAATTTATATGGGATCCTATTCAAATGTTTTCATGACTAAAAATGTCTTTTTCTTTTAAAGACTTCAATTGGATCTTCTGTATGTTTTTTTTAAAGGATGGTCTTAGCAAAATCATGATGCTAAATGGATTTGTAGTATTTCATTTCCCAACCTCTTCTTTCAGTACCCTCTTTCCACCTACAAATTCTGCCTAAGTACTGGGGTTTTATAAATTACTTGGACTTTTCTAATATAAATCACACTCCTGTTTTTCCTTGTGATAAATTTTGTTACATAGCTCTTTCAGCAATTATGTGTACAACACATTATAAAACAGGTACAATATAAATCCTGTAAAAATTAGACAAGTGGAGATACATTGTGTTTTCTGTGAGTATTAAAAGATCCTTAAAGGCATTTTGATGAGATAAGTAATGTTACCTAAAAACCATTCTTTACCAAAGCTCATTTTATTAAAGTTATTTAGAAAATATTTCTAGATCCTTCAATTTTCTGATAATCTCAGAATTTTTTACAAAGCATTTTTTTTTTTGGTAATAAGATCCAGAATTAAATTCCATTAGCAATACAGACCACAATCCCACTTCAACATTTTTAATCACATTGTATGCTTACATCATGAACCTAGTAGGGCCTTACTTGATGTAAAACCAAACACAAAGATTCTCGGTCAGGCTATACTGCTTATTAATTATGTGGCCTTGGGAAAGTTGTTTAATTTCTCTAGTAATTAAAGGTAAATTAATGAAAACAGTACTTACTACAAATTTAGTAAAATAAGGAAAACATAGTACTTACTACAAATATATAGTTGCTGTGAGACATTTATTGAGATGAAGCATATAAAAATTTCATTATATAAATTCTCAATGACTATTAGCCAGAAAAAAGAGGGTTCAGCATGGGGGTAGAAGTCTCATGAAGTTATCCAAATAAGCTGAAGAGAAAAGAGGAATGAGTCAAAAGAAATAGAAAATCTAAGCTTCTGAATACTCTTTTTTTCTACCACAAGCAAAGGAAGCATGTCTAGTTAACTGACAGAATTGAGAAGGGAAATATACTACTGGTTCTATTTAAACAGCATCTCTGAACTAATGGTCTCAAAGACCTTCAAATCATTTAATTTGATGCATCTACAACTTGAGGTTGGTTGATGCCAACTTCAGCTTGAATAGAAAAAGAAATACACAAAACTCCCCAAACAATCAAGACATTAATTTGTGACTTTTCTTTATCTAAATCTATTGGGCAATTTTCTAATAAATCCAGTTAACTAAAGACAATGGAGTAGTAACTTTAACAAAGTATAAAAGTGAAGCATAGAATGGTTGGATAATTTATTAGAAATACACAGCTGATTATACTCAGAACTGGGTAAAAATCTCACTTCCTCTCTCTCTAATTCAATGTTACATCTATTATAACAGAGTTGCCACCCCAGGATATTCAATATCCTTTATAACTACAATTTCATCATAGCTTCCCATAGTTGGTTTTCTGCAGTACTCTCAAGCTAGACTAGTATTCCTTTGATCCAATTATGATAAGCTCATTTAAAATCTCACCTGTATATTAAACATTTATTGGTTCATAAATCAAGGTATACATAGAATATATTGGGCAGCTATGCTTCCTAGGATGTGTGGATTTAGTACAACACAAGCTAGCAGGAGATGAAGAATAAAGAGGATTTTCAAATTACAAAAAGCCATATTTTGCAAGAGTCAATAATTATGTGCTAAGAAAGTAGCAACTACCCTGATAAAGTCAGACTGTGAGTGTCCTGGGTACAAGAATGACTACTGCAACCCTGGATGAAAAAGCCAGCTATAATTCTAGAAAGTTTGCAATTGTAGGTTGGGGGTGAGCACAGCAAATTATCATTGATTACTCCCTTTTCTTATTTCTCCATCTCAATGTATTTTGAAAAACATCACAGAGAGATTCAATAGTGTTAGAATGGGAAATTCAACTTAGAAATAAAGGAAGCAGGTAATCACACTTGTCTCCATAATAACTATTTTTAAAACTCTTATATGTTAGTCTAATGAATCAAGATTTAAATTCAAATTCATCAAGCATTCGTTTAGTATCGAGTATGTGACAGTCCCAGAGCTAAGTTCTTTCAAATATATCACCAAATTTAATTCTCATTAAAGATGTATTTTAATATGCATCAAGGTTATTGAGTCAACATCAAAAGTGAATGGAAAAAAACAAACTCATAGATATACAGAACAGAATGGTAGTTGCCAGAGGTGGGGTCTGAGGGATGGGGTCAAAATGGGTGAAATGTGGTCAAAAGGTAAAAACTTCCAGTTACAAAATAAATAAATCAAGGGGATGTAATGTCCAGCAAAGTTAATAATGTTGTTTTATATATTTGAACATTGCTAAGAAGAGTAGATCTTAAAAGTTCTCATTATGAGAAAAAAACATTGTACTACATGTGGTGATAAGTACTAACTGAATTGATTGTGATGATCAGTTTGCAGTACATAGGGATTGAATCATTATGTTGTACACCTGAAATTAATGTAATATTCATAAATCAATTACATCTCAATGAAAAACAGTGAATGGAGTACACCCTGCAGGCAAGCAAGAGCACTTTATAATTCTCCAACAATCCCCATTCTTCATTTACCTTAAAGGTAGAGAAGTTTGAATGTCCAGATAAAGACATTTATTTTGTTCCTTGATTTAGATGAGTTTAGTAGTTTTCAAGCTTTAGTACATGAGAATTTCCTGGTAGGTAGTACCAATGCAACTAGGAAAATTGTACTTGGAAAGATTTATGTGACTTTTCAAGCTTAATTTTACTTAAACATAATATTCACCATACACACTTACTTTGCAACCTAATTGTTGAGTAATATGTTATTGCACTGTATTTTTATTTTTACCTTCTCCATTCTTTTTTTATTTTTAAAACTCAGAATTTATAAAGAAAAAATACTGCCTTAAGTTAGAATGTCAGAATCTTAATTGCAGAGATAAATCAAAACAAAACAATCTCACTACATTCTTATTAAAAGAAAACATGTCCACTTTCTGATGCTGGTGAATTTTTCATTCATTCAACATTTGTTGAATATTAACATACAAGCAGTGCCAAGGACCTAACAAAATCCTTAACATCTGTAACACTTTCATGGTACCTCTTACATATAGTTTTAATTTACATATTGTATTAGAGTTAGGTGTGTACATAACTTATCTCCCCTGTTCATCATGCTTAAGGACAGAGTTGGCTCGTTCATTCTGAAAATATTGATTGAATGACTAATATGTGTCAGACATTCTGATTGCCATTGGAGAAATAAGAAATAAGCATAATATTGATCATCATGGAGTACTGCAATGGGGGAGGTGGATGATAAACAGGTGAATAAATAATTTAAAAGTAAGCAAGAAGAGTGATAAATATCATAAAAGAAACAATCAAGAAATAATGGTAAAGGATACCTGAAGGAAATATACTTAGATATTAGCATCAGGCAACACCTTTCTAGGAAGTGACATTTAAATTGTGACCTGAAGGAGAAGAGGCCAGCCACAGAAACAACAGTGGGTAGTGCATTCTCTGCTGAGGGAAAAGCAAGTGTGAGGGCACTAACCTAGGAAAAGTCAGGGTACACCCGATGATTAGAAAGATAGCTAGTGACTAGAGCATAGGAAGAAATCAGAGAGTGGCAGAGATGGGTGAGAAACAACCAGGGCATAAACAATTTGGATTTCCTTCATTCATTCCAAGGTAAGTCACTATAGGTTTTAAACAGGGGTGTGAGATGATCCAATGTATATTTTAAAATATTATCATAATTGCTGTATAGAGAATGGTTTATAGAGAACAGGGGTGGGAATAGATGTGCAAGAAAGTCAGTTACAAGACTATTGTATTCATCCAGAGGAGATAAGATAGTGACGTGGACCAAGGCACTGGTTGTCAGTTGAAGATGGATACCTATCAATGCTTAATGAGAGGACAAACTCCTTGAGAAATGAAGCTGTGAAGAATACTTCCCAGTTTCAGGCATGAAGAACTGGGTGGACAGTGGTATCAGTTTCTCAAAAGACTGTGGGAAGAGATGGTGAGAATCCTTGAGGGGTGAGAGCCAGAGAAAGAGAGCTATCTCTACATTCTCTACTCAAATTCTTCACACATTTCTGCAGACTCCTGAACCACAAGCAAAAGAGAGTTCTTTATTTTTAGTCTAACCAAGTTTATTCTCTACTAAAACAAAAACATCAAAACCCTTCAGAGGAATATAACAGACTGCAGAGTCTGCATAAGAAAACATTTATAATATAAAAGATATAAATCAAAATTTCTTAACATAAGGAACCAGGAACATGTGATGCATTCTCAAAGGTGAAGACCACCAAGAAGTCAAAACTGAGATGATGTAGATGTGGGGATTAGCAGATAATGACTTTAAAATAACTGCTATAACTATATTTAATATGGTTAAAATAACATGTTGGTAATCAATAAAAATAAAGGAAATCTAAGCAGAAAAATAGAAAATATAAAAAAGAGCCTGATGGAAATTTTAGTACTAAAAAATATAATAAAGAAAATAAAAAAATCACTGGTGGGCTTAATAGAAGAATGGAGATAACAAAGACAAAAGTCAGTGAACTTGAAAATAATGCAATAGAAATTATTAAATGTAAAGAAGTGAGAAAAATAATCAAAATAAAATAAGCAGAGTCTGGGAGACCTATGGGACAATATAGGAATATAAGGAATGAATATCCTTAAAGAACCAACCCTTAATCCTACTATGATGAAACCAGAAAATATCAAAAAGTCTTGTATGTAGGTCATTGGAGTACAGAAAGAGGTGAGCAAATGAATAAAACCAAAAAATATTTGAGGAAACAAGGACCAAATTTTTTCCAAATTTGTTAAAACGTATAAATTTAACCACTAAAAATGCAAACATATATATATATATATATATATATATATATATATATATATATATATGTATGTATATATATGTAGGTATATCTAAAAATACAAAGAGATTATAAACAATATTCAAATAATTCAAAAGATGACAGTAAGGGGGAAACAGAAGAACAAAATTAGAGGAGCCAAATAGCAGACAATATATTGCAGGAAACAAATTCAAATGTATCAATAATTAGACTAGTATTATTGAACTAAACACTTTAATTAAAAGACAAAGAAAAAAAAGACAAAGAACATCAAAAGAGATAAAAGAACAAGATCCAAAAATTTAAAGTCTACAAGGGCACACTTTAAATTTGGAGAAACAGAAAGTAAATGGACAAAAAAGGGATATGCAAACAGTAAACATGAGATTGGAATGGCCACTTTAATATCTGATAAAATATGCTTTTTAAAAAAATGGGTATTACCAGCAACAAAGAAATATTTCATAATGACAAAAGGATCAGTAAATCAAGATGTTTGTAATAATCATAAGTGTGTGATAATAGAGTCATAATAGAATCTCAAAATGCATGAAGCAAAAATAGACACAATTACAGAGAGAAACATAATTATCATGAAGATTTTAGCACTTCTCTCTGAGCAACTGATAGACCAACTAGACAAAAAAAATCATTAAAGACATAGACAAGCTGAATAATTTTTATATTATAAATCACTACACCTGACAACTGCAGAATGCATATTTTTTCAAGTACATTTGGTACATTCACCAAGATAGACTGTATACTGGGACATAAAACAAGTCTCAGTACATTTTAAAAGATTAAAAACAACTAGAGTATCTTCTCTGACCAAAAAAGAATTAAATAGAAATAAAAAGTAATAAGGTATCTAGGAAAACCATAAAAATTTGTAAGTTTGAACACACTCCTAAATAATCAATAGGTGAAAGAGTAAGTCATAAGGGAAATTAGAACATGTTTTAAAATGAATAAAAATAAAAACACAACATACCAAATTTTATTGAATGCAGATAAACAGTTCTTAGAGGGAAATTTATCACTTTAATTTTTTTATATTAGAAAAAAATGTCTAAAATTAGTTATGTAAGCATTTACCTAAAGAACATAAAAAAAGAGCAAAGTGAACCCAAAGTCATAAAAGAAAGCAAGTAATAAAAGAAGCAAAGATCAATGAAATAGAAAATACAAAAAAAAAAAAGAAAATATATCAACAAAGCCAAAAGCTGGCTCTTTCAAAAGATCAGCAAGATTGATAAATTCCTAGCTAGACTAAGCAAGCAAAAAACAGAATACAACTCACCAATATCAGGAATGAAAGAGATGTTATCACTGCAAATTATGCAGACATCGAGAGATGAGAGAATATTAACAACTTTGTGCCAACAAATATGACAAATTGGATGAAATGGACAAATCCTCTGAAAGAAATACAATTAAGAGTAACATAGATGAAACAAAAATATGAATAGTGTTTCCACTTTTAATTTTAAAAATCTATTAAAGAAACTGAACTCATTCTCAAAAACCTTTCCAAAAAGAAAATTAGCTACAGAAGATTTCAATGAAAAAATATAACACCAATATTGCACAACCTTTCAGAAAACAGAAGAGGAAGGAACAGCTTCTAAGTCATTTTATTGAGTTAGATAATATCAAAACCTAATAAAAACTACAAAAAAAGTAAAGTAAAAAGATGAGAAAATTACATATAGATATCCTGTATGAACACATGCAAGTAATGGAATATTAACAAATTGAACCAATAACATATAAAAATAATCATGTGTAAGTGGGCTTTGTCCCAGGAATGGAAAGTTGTTTCAACATTCAAAAATCATTCAGTGTAATTCACAATGTAATAAGAAAAAAACCTTATTTTCGTTTCATTAGATGGGGAAAAAAACATCTGACAAAATTCAACAACTACTCATGATAAAATTCTGAGCAAACCAGAAAGAGAAAGATACTTCCTCAATTTGATAAAACATTTATGAAAAATCTATGGCTACCATAACACTTAATGGTGAAATATTAAACACTTTCCACTTAAAACTGGATGTAAGACAAAGATACTTTCTCTCCACTTCTATTCAATATTGTACGGTAGGACTAGCCATTGTAATTATGCGATAAAAAGAAATGTTAAGTATAAAGATTGGAAGAAGTAAAGAGTCTCTATTTCCAAATGGCATGCTTGTTTACATAGAAAATCCTAAGGAATCTTACACAGCTAATTTCCAAATTTATAAAGCTACAATATTAAGACAAAAGTATAGGGAAGTTCCCTGGTGGTGCAGTGGCTAAGGCTTTGGTGCTGTCTACGCTGTGGCCTAGGTTCGATTCCCAATCAGGGAACTACCCACATAAAAAATAAAAATAAAAAAAAAAGACAAAAGTATAGACATATACAAAGGAATGAAACAGAATCCAGAATGAGGCCCACATATATATGGTCCATTGATCTTTTACAAAGATTCCAAGATAATTCAATGAAAAGAGTAGGTTTTTTTTCAACAATTTGTATACTGGACATTCAAATAGAAAAGAATAAACCTAGACACTTACCTCATATCATTCACAAAAGTTAACTTGACTGAATCGTGGAACTAAATCTAAAAGCTAAATTAAAACTTGTAGGAGAAAACAGAGAAAACCCTGCAAACTTGGGGTAAGCAAAAGTTTCTTAAGTAGAATACAAAAAACATAAATTGTAAAACAAAAAAAAAATTACCATCAAAATGTAAAACTTTGGTCTTCAAAGGACACTATTAAGAGCTTTGTGGTCTGAGAATACACTTGGTATGATTTCAATCTTTTTGAATTTGCTGAGGCTACTTTTGTGTTCCTGCATATGGTCTATCCTTGAGAATGTTCCATGTGCACTAGAAAAGAAGGTGTAGTCTTTTGTTGTCGGATGAAGTGTCCTGTAAATGTCGATTATGTCTAATTGCTGTAATGTGTCATTTAAAGTTGACATTTCCTTATTTATTTTCTGTTTGAATGATCTGTCCATGGCTGTGAAGGGAGTGTTTAGTTCCCCTATTATAATTGTGTTTTTGTCAGTTTCTCCTTTCAGATCTGTTAGTAGCTGCTTTATATATTTTGGTGCTTCCTGATTGAAAGCACATATATTAGTGAATGTCATGTTTTCTTGTTGTATTGAAAGGACATTATTAAGAAAATGAATGGGCAAACCATAGAACAGCAGAAAATATCTGCAGTACATATATCTGAAATAGGACTTGTATAAAGACTTTTACAACTTAATAATAATGAGACACTCAAATCAATTAAAAAAGGATGAACCATTTAAATATTTCATGTAAGAAGCAAAGGCTAATGCTTATGCTCTTAAAGTTATAAGTTTCTTTACTTTCCACAGAGCTACAAGGAGCACCATGACAATTTAGGCCTATTTGATATTTAGTTGAATGGAAGTTGAGAGGCACCATAGGTCACCAGTTGTGATTCACAACGCACCAGAATGCACACAGCATGGCTACAATCTGCCCAATACTTAATCCCTGGTGGTAGTAGAAAGTTGCTTGGGACATGCACTTAATTTTAAACACTTAATAACTAACTCTCTCAGACTGTCTTGTCGTTAACCTCCCTCAGATCAACAAATTCAACTGACTGCTGTCTACCTCTACCTAGGTGACATTTCCAAACTGAACTCACCAATTCCATGAACCTTGAAAGTATCTATTTATTATTTTACTATATTCTTCACATTAAGTAATCAAGCCCTATCAAGACTACCCCTTATATTAAATTCCTTCCCTCTAGCCTCAATTTAAACCTTCATCATTTCTTACCTGGATCTCTTAGTTGTAGCCCTGACCAATGAACACTACATAGGTAATACTACTAATAATGTCTAACCAAAATTTAACTGATAATGGAATTTCTACATCTTAAACTCTTTCAATATTTTTCAATATTTTTTTCTGCATGCTATTCTTAAAGGTAAATTTTAGATAAAAAGTTGTCATGTTAGTGTAAAATAATAATCCCATTGGACTTTTTATTGACACAGAGCCAAAGGCAACTAATGCAGGGAAAATATATTTTTGTAATATTCCATCTAAGTATACATTAGACCACCCTATTTATATATTTTAAAATATTTTCAACAAATTTTATACTTTTCCTTTACATTTCTCATTGAAGTCATTCCTAGGTATTTTACATTTATGACTCTTATAAATTAGATCTCTCTTTGCCATTTTATTTTTTACTATTAGCAAATATAAAAACTATAATTATTTGGATGCATATCACCTACCTTGGCACCTTTATATGATTTGATGAAGATAATTCAAATAATTTTAATCACCTTACTTTGATTTCCTAAGTACACAATTCACCATTCTTAATGTACATATATATTAATATAAACATAATTTATGTAGTCATATTTTTAAACTGAAAACAACCCAAATGATAATACATACTGTTAGTAGAATGTATATAGTCATTAAACTTTAAAATTATGTCAAGAAAGAGTTTATAATAACATAAGACCCTATGCAACAATATTTAGTGAGGAAAAGCATAAGTTTAAAATGTATATGCTTTCCTAAATTTCACTATATTCTATAATAAAGATATATTAACTTTATAATAAAATGTCATATATTTACATATGATTACAACTATTTTATAAAATATGCATGGAACTTTTTCCTTTAAAAGAAGCTATAGAAACATAATTGTGACCCTACTTGTATATTGGGATTACAGATGACTTTTTCTTTTCCCAAAATGTCTGCGATGATCATGCGGTACTCTTTAGTGGGAATTTTATTTTTAGATCTTTTTTCGTCCTTACTGGCTCCCTATGTCCTCATGATAGGGTCTAAAATCCTAAGCTCTGCATTGAAGCATCTTCTTCATCTGATTCTTATTTGCCTTTCTAACTTCAACTTCTTGCCTGCTTACACGTGTACAGTATGCTCTGGCCAAATCAAACCATTTTCAGCTTCTGTTATTCTTTCTCATTCAGCCTTTATGGTTTTTGCTCTGCTGGAAATTCTCCTTCTCCCCTCTACTTCCTTGCTTCCCAAATCATTCATTAATATTCCACTACAGAGACATCTCACATGGGAAGACTCCCCTGCCTGCCCCTACCCTCCACCAAACACCACATTGAGTTAGTTGCTTCCCCTCTGTGCTTCCTAGGTAGCATTTTTTTTCAATTGTAGCTCAAAAGCGATTGTATTATAATTGATGGTTTACTGTTTATTGTTGAGAAATCTTTTAATGTTATGAACTATTTATCATTTGTCTCCACATTTTCAATGTCTTGTGCTCAAAAAATGTTGATTGAATGTTTTAAGTGAAAGCATGTGCTCTCTTGGGTCAGTTACTAAGTCTTTCTTAGGAAATCTAATCTATAAATTTTTTTTCCAAAGTTAATAAAAGACTTAAGTCTCCCTTCAGAATTTAGGAGGAGGGAATTAAGATACTGCCATTTTCAAAGGAAAATTCAAATATTTTAGACATATCAAAAAGCATTTTAATATTACTTAGATGTAATCTGCTGGTGACAAAACTGTATAATAAAAAAATATTAAGTAATGGCAGCCTAAATTATTTAGAGCAGCCATCCTACTGAAAGCAACTAAATATTCTGGATAAAATATTAAAACAATTACCTTTAAAGCACTGAAAATCTGACAAGATAATGGGGAACTGTGAGGACAATTTCTGGAGGAAACTTAAACCCAGAGAGATGAGCAGAATATAACTTTCTTTTTGTTCTAAATGCATTTGCCAACAAAAACTTAGACATAAATTCAGATAACTTGTGGAGTGAGGAAGACAGAAATTAAGGATGAGGAAGTATGTAAAATGAGGAGTCATATAGTATATACATTAATCAGGAACCCCAAGGACTATAGTCTCCAGGTGATGGTGTACCAAAGCTAAACCTACCTATCATCCAGCCAAGAGAACTGCTAGGGAGTTTGACTTAGCATCAACCAGGGCAGAAGGAAAACAGGAAAGGAAAAAAAATCCTATAAAGCTGTGGTTCAATACTGGACATCCTGCAGATTTTCAAGCTGGGTACACTGGCTACTATACCCAGTATACCCAGTAGCCAAGGACCTTCAAGTCTTGAACTTTAATATTCAGAAACAGACAGATGTAACTAAAAATCTATCCTGAAGGAAGGTACTTTCATCCAAGATCTCAGGGTAATGATCATCACAAGTCAAAAAAAATCTGCACTGTAGAACTGTATGCCTGAAACCTATGTAATCCCTGTTAACAGATGTCACCCCAATAAGTCTAACAATAAAGATAAATGAAAAAAAAAAAAACAACAAATCTGGCACACACGGAAATATGGAGTGCTGATCAAAAGCCAGCTGAAGCAACACACAGCAAAAACACACTTGCCAACTTTAGACTCTAGAATTATCAGATGGAGATTTAATATTTAAAGAAATAAAGAGCAAGCTTGAAAATATATATATGCAGCAAACAAAAAATGATAATGTCACAGCAGATGTAAACAATAATAATTGCAGTTTTAAAATGAAAAACATAACTAAACTTAAAAAAACTCAAGGGATACTTTTAACAGCATACTCAACACGCAAGAAGACAAAATTAGTAAAACTGAAAGAAAGATATTAAGAAATTACTCATAAAACAGCACAATGAGACAACAGTGGAACCCAGCAGATAGTGAGGACATAACTTTAATGTGCCAAAAAGAAATAAATGCCAACCTAGAAATCTATACCCAGGGGGAAAATACCTATTAATAATGACATTTCAGGCAAACAAAAACTAAAATAGTTCATCACCAGGTGAAGTAGAGCTAAAGAAAGTGATTTCATACTATTAAGTTTCAATTTGGCAGGAAGATACCACAAATTTAAATTTGGTTAAGTAGACAAATAAAATAAAATATTCTCAAAATACATGAAGCAAAAAATTAATAGAAACCTAAGGAGAAGTAAACAATTTACCATTCATAATGGGACACTTTAACATAACTTTCTCAGTCACATTAAAAAAAAAATAAAAAGAATATAGAATATCTGAACAACACAATTAGCGAATGACTTAACAGACATATACAGAGTACTACTACAGGCAATTTCAGAATACTGCCTTTTCATGAACATGCAGAACATTTACAAAAATTAATAGCCTGAAATACTATACAAGAATAAATGATATGCAGCTACCTATAACAATGTAGATGAATCTCATAATTAATCATATTTAGAAAAACATGGCAAAACAAGAGTATATACTGTATAATTCAAGATACAGGGTCTGGCCTTTTTAAAGTACTAGAGTATAAATGGACATGTTTTTTCAGTAACCTTAGTAACCTTTGTGTTCCAGGTTTTATGAACATGTAGTCATAAAAAAGGACATTATTTCTGCTGGACCCTGTAATATAAAGTATAAAAACAGCAAAACTAATCAAGGCTGTTAAAAGAATAGTGATTACAGGGGAGTTCTCTCATGGTGTAGTGGCTAAGGCTTTGGCACTCTCAATGCTGCAGCCTGGGTTCAATTCCCAGCCAGGGAACTACCAAAAAAATAAAAAAGAATAGTGTACCTTTAGGGGATTATGACTGGAATTTCTATAGTGCTGACAATGTTGTGCATCTAGATCTGTGTGCTAGTTATAGAGGTATGCTCAATTTGTGAACATTTGCCCACCTGTATATGACGTGTATACTTTTCTACATACATATTATACTTCAACAAACAGAAAGGTTTTCATAAAATGACTATATGAGGGGCTGCAAAGCAAATTTCAACAAATATCAAAGAATTAAAAACACAATAGATATGATTTGATGACAGTGGGGTGTAACTAGAAATCTATAACCAAAAGATTATAGATTATAGATTATATTATGTGTATAATATTTCTATGTGTTTGGATATTGAAAATAAATCTGAATAAACTATGGGTCAAAGAAGATAGCACACAGGAAATTAGAAAATATATTGAATGCTTGATAAAGAAAATTACCTAAGAAGATTTGTAATGGAATTATTGAGACTTCCTTTGTGACCCAGACTATGTTTAATTTTGGTTAATGTACCATAGGCATTTTAAAAGAATTTACATTCTGCAGTTGCTGGCTGATTTCTACACACACACACACACACACACACACACACACACACACACATTTGTTATTACTATTATTCAAATGTTCTATATCCTTATTGATTTTCTTTTGTCTCACTGTTCTCTTTCTGGACAAAATATGTTAAAATTTCCCATCTGGTTATAAATTTCTCTATTTCTCCTTGGAGTTTAGTCATTTTTGCTGAATGTAATTAAAGATGATACTATGGTGCTGAAATTTGTGATTGTTTTATCTTCCCAGTGAATTGACCCTTTTATCGTTATGCAATGTCCTATTTATACCCATAAGGTTTCTTATCTTAAGGTCTATATAAGTGATATTTGTATAGCTAACTATACAGTTTCCTTTTGATAACTGTTTGCATGGAATTTTTTTCCATCCTTTTACTTTGAACCTCACTTTGTCCTTTTAATAAAGGTGTGTCTCTAATAAATTATATAAAGTTGTTTAATTTCTAACCAGTCTATATTTATTAATTGTATTGTTTAGTCTGTTACAATTAATGTAACTAATAATATACTTGGATTTAAATCTGTCATCTTACTATTTTTTTAATCCTATCTGTTCTAACTTGCCATTTATCCTTTTTACCTTCTTTTTAGATTAAGTATATTTTTACCCTATTGTCTCCCCATTATTAACTTATTGGTTACACATTCTTTTAATATTTTTACTAGGTTACCCGAGAACATTGTTTCCCAAGAGGTGGTGTACATACTGGGCCATTCAGGGATACACGAAAAATAATCAGTAATGGTGAAAAAATGAATAAAGTAAAATATAAAAAACATTAGTTATGGAACAATAAATGTTAAGTTTGAATCACTGTTAATGGAGACACTTCACATTAGCAAATGATGATTGGTGAGGACGTGACTATGAACCCTTCCCCCAAACCACTCTTCTACCAATCATTACACAGTTTCAGAACAATCCATTTGCAATGTTTCTAGAACTTTCCCAAACATATAAATACATCCATACCCAGACTGTTTAATCAGTTTATTTATCGACTGACTAAAAGTGCATTGTCTTTAATTGTGATGTCAGGAAAGAAAGACAATGAGAAGGCAGTTGAGGCTTCATACCATATTGCATATCACATAGCTAAATGTGGTAAAAACCACACCATAGCTGAAGATTTAATTTCTCCTTGTATTAAGGATACCATTTTTTGTATATCTGGGGAAAAACATGTCTGCAAAATCAATACACTCTCTTTTTCAAACAATACAATGTCTCAAAAATCCAGGAAATGTCTGATAATGTTGACACTATAGTAGTAGACAGAATTAGAAAAAGTAAATTGTTTTCCATCCAGGTTAATGAAAGTGTAGATGTGGCCAATTTATCTATTTTGCTCGTTATCATGAAGTACTTCGTGAGAAATGAAATTGAGGCAAAGCTCTGTTTTGTTATCCATTGACAGAACACACTACAGGTGAAGATATTTTTAATACAATCAACGGTTATTTCATTGAAAAGGACATTAGTTGGTCGAATTGTTGTGGTGTATGCACTGACAGATGCAAGCCTATATCAGGTTATTTTATAGACCTACATGGCTAAATTAAAGAAGTAGTAGCTCCCCATGTACCATGGAGCCACTGCCGCATTCATAGACAAAGTCTTTCATTCAAGCCTCTTCCCAGTGAACTGAAAAATGTTCTTGATGAGACTGTAAAATTGTAAATTTTATTAAGTCACAACCATGAAACTCCAGATTGTTTAAAGTGCTGTGTGAAGAAATGAACAGCATTCACAACACATTCCTTTTTTTTTTTTTT